>JAIUZE010001742.1:0-74484 GCA_022085475.1 Heliosperma pusillum
TGCACATGGTTAAGACTAGTAATGTGTAAAGACATGCATTTATAATAAATTATTTTGATATTTTGATATAATATTTCTCGTGACACAATCCAACTATATTACAACCTATTTACATTGCCCCAAACAATTGCTCGAAAAATTTCTATCCAACCAAACATTGAAAATAGAAGTCTAATTTCAACTTTCGAACACTACAAGGTGGAAGCTAATTAGCTACCAACATTTCAGTAGCAAATCACTAGTTTTCGGTAGCTAATTACAAATAGAGACGGAATTTGCGACGGTAGATGGTTCGTAGCTAAAAGTCTTGTCGCTAATTTTGCTACGGAGTTGGCTACCAAAAAATAGCTACCAAATTCGAAGTAGCTACTTTTGCGACAGTAATAGAGACGAAATTTTAAGTAGCTACATTAGCTACCATAAATAGTATAGTAGCTTAACTAATGACTGAATTAGAGACCAATTTAGTTGTTGCTAAATTAGCGACTAACTAGTTAGTATCTAAATTGTCTAGGAAACAATAAATACGGGTCTCATATTTGTCACGTCACCCTAGCTAGGCCTCGACACTCATTGTGCGACATGGCACGTTGGACCATCGCCCGCCGCCTAGCTCGTCGAACATGCATCACCTCTTGTAGAGAAATGAACAATTTATGTTGTTAAAAAGAATCGAACCCATGACCTACAACTCCATAACTGACATTCTAACCATTGAGCCACATGCAGATTAATGACTATTTGGGTATTGAATATCTAGTTAAGGTTAAAGTCATTGTTACGTATGCACGAGCATTATAAGGTACTTTTTAATAATAATTATAATAATATAAGTAGACTATGATAATAATTCAAAAGTATATTTCATATTGATATTTATTTTGTATTAAATGTCCAATATACATGATAGTGAAAATTATCTTTTGCTACCAATGTATTTCCGTAGCAAAAAACTAAAATTAGATACTAAATTTGCTACTCACTTTGTGTTGTCTTTATATTAACTACGTACTTATATATTAATTTTTATTTGGTCCTAGGTAGCGACTAAGTAGATTGTTCTGTTATATTGTGTCGACGTATATAGAGACAACTCTAGCTACCGACAAACTTTCGTATCTAAAAACTTAAATTATATACTAAATTTGCTACCTCCTTTATTTAATCTCTAAAATAGAGACCTAATTAGCTACCATTATAGTTTGGTCTCCTATATAGAGACTAAATATATTTTTTGTCTCAACATTAGTCGCTAAATTATATATTTAGCTACTAAGTTTCACTCAGTTGCTATTTCAGTAGCTAAAGCATCATTCTCTTGTAGTGGAACATACTGTTTATTTATTAGTTTCAAAATCATAATTTTAACTTCAACAAAAAAACGCCTTTAGCTGTAGTAAAAAAAATTACACTTTTTTCGATAATTCTTATTTCACCTAAATATGTTAATTATTACATATGCATTGTTACATAGTAAAAAGTCCAAATTTCTTATAATTCTTTTTAAAGAGGTGTGATTAGATTTATTTTCTTAAGCCATTTTTTTTTTACTATTTATGTGTAATGGTCTTTGTAATATTTATTTATTTAGTTATAATTGTGACAAAAATTTTACACCAATCTACATTAATATTCCTTATTTAACAAAAAAAAATACTAATTTAGTCTTGTTTGTTCAATTTTTACACGTAAAATTCATAGTCTAATATCTAATTCTAGTGGTCACCGTTCTTGAAACTGGTCTCGATCTGGAACCTAACATATAGATGCATTTAATTTTAGATAACTATTAAACAATAAAAATTTTAAATTATGAGATTTCACTACACCTATTAAATAGTTATGCCAGGCAAATTGTAATTGGAGATAAATTAATTGAGCAAATAATTAAACGACTTTCCATTTCATAAATTAATTTATTTTTATTAGTAACTGCATTTAGCTAAAAGAGTTAATTGGAAGATGCCAGATACAAAAACTTCAGAATCAACTGTATCACCTAAAAATATACACAAATCACCTACAACATTTATTTTATAAAACTATATTATATCTTTTTATATAATAATAATAAATAACAAATGTATATGAAATGTAAATTCAAAAATTGACAAAATTTGCAAATTGCGGTTAGAGCTTTAGTGTGGGGAAATAAATTGATTTTTTCTTTTCTCAAGAGGGCCCACCACTAATGTAAAATATCATACTTTTTTGATGATGTGGGTTAAGGAGATTGTTTTAAATGTTCTTGGTTTAATAGAAGTAAGATTGTTTCAACTTTTTCCTTTTAATAAATAACTAGTTTTGTTGCCCGCAAAATTCGCGGAGCTGTTATAACATGTGGATTTTATTTTTTTCGTTTTATTGTTGTCCGTATATTATTTTATCTACGTTCAAAACATTTTTTTATATAATGCTCAAAGTTTGTATAATTGTTATATCATACTAAAATCTGTCTTTTCCCGTACATGAGAAATTTACAATAATCATAGATTATATTACACAATGTACTTGTTGAGGGGGGCGCTTTATGTTTTACCCTCATGGTTTTACATAACTTAAATATAAATTACATATATAGAATGGTAAAAAAAAAATTGACTCTAAAAAATTGATCAAGGAAGCATGAATTTTTATTATTAAAATATCAATGATAAAGTGAAATTGAAACTTAACTTATGGTTACAAAAATAAATGATTAGCCCGAAAACTAATTGTTTTATATTTATATATACATATTGTCCTTTAATTCTTTGCATGCGTTGTCGTGAGAGTCCAAGTCGAGACTCAAATTATTAACACCGTCATATATACAAAAGCACACCATTTTAAATTAAAAAAAATAAATCTAACAATGAATAACGAAGGTAAACAAATAATTAGGAAGAGTTGAGTAATTAAGTACTATTCATTCTGCACCAATATTTGATCACCGACAGTTAAAAAAAAAGCTCCACTACACGGTTTTATGATATTATCACAACAAAGTGAATTGTTTAAATTGATGTGAGTTTGTGGAGCACATTGATGAATAGAACTTTAAATTTATTGTAAGTAATTAATTACATAGCCTAGAGTCTTAAGACCCCTTGAGACTAGTATCACCTCCAAATTGTCCTTCCAAAAGATATTGATTCATGGCTTCTGTGTCAAGGATACCATACTCAATTGATAACTTGTAAGTTCATAATTATATTATGTATCGATGTTAAATTAAAATTTGTTTCATCCACAACCACATTTGCGCCTTAGTACATAGCTGCAAAAAAAAAGAGTAAATGAGAAAGTTAGGATCATATATAATAAGAAATATAAGGAATATCCTACCAAAGAAATACTCATATTGATGTATAATAAGAGTATATATGGATAATTAAAAACTAATGAAAATAATGATAAAATTGGCACCAGCACAAAGATTGTAGTTACAAATAAATTATCATATCAAAAAGGAAATTTGGAATAATAACCATTTGCAAAAAGAATGAAATTGTAGTGATTAATTAGGTTTTTCTCTTCACAACTTATATATATGCATAGAAAAGTAGGTGAATGGACTTGAAAATGGAATATTATTAAATAATGGACATAAATTAAATGACTTTAAGTGTCATTAAAGAGGGAAGATGGAAAGTCTAAGATTTTTAAGTGAGTATACTATGAAATCTATACTTTGGAAAGAATAACAAATAATGGCTTATAAATGAAGGAAGGGTTGCCACGTGTTGCTTCAATAATTGCTCAATCTAGGCTTTTTATATTATTGTATAGATGATGACGTGCCTTGCTTAAGTGATACTAAAAAGTGGAGTGGTGAAAGCTAATGCTTTGTCTTGTCTTATTATAATATATAAAGATTTTTTGTATTAAGAGGTAAAAAATAAAAAGTTAAACACTTTTACTCCTAACAAGATTGTCGGTGTTACTAAACTATTTTGTTAACTGTATTATTAAAAAATATTGTTGTTGTATCATTAAATCCATTAACGACGTAATAGAAACCTGAAGTAATGACAATGGTAGCACAATCAGATAAGATATGTGTTGTAATAAATATAATTATTTACTAAATATATCTGCGTTAAATAATTTGTTTTAAAATAACCAAAATTTAAATGTTTACATAATATGAAGCAGGAATAGATATTAAGTTTAAATGTAAAAATATCTATAAATACTATTATCTCGTAGACTTATTGTACATAAGTTTTTATCAAAAGACATAATAATAGAATTATTTAGAAAACAAAATATGATAGTGGCCATCATGTTTAGATTAGAAAATAATAACAGCAAAATAATTCTTTCACATAATACATAAAATTTAATGGGTTTTTCTCTTGTGTACCCTCGTGTTTTTTCAGTTTCTACTTTATACCCCTCCGCTTTTGTAATCCCTCTTTAATACCCCTAACCTTAATTAAAAATTATAAAACGTGACCTAAACATGATTTTCCGTCTAATACTCCGTCTATTAGACTATGTGGCATGCTTAGTTGGCAATTTTTTTTCCTCCAATCTCCCTTTTGTTTTCCCTCCACTACCATTCTTATTTTCCCTCCATTTTTCAGAAACCCCATCTACTAATTGCACATCTATTTTCACTTATTTCCACATTTACATCTTCTTCACTCATCCCTTTTTATTTCCCCAATCACTTCCCCATATTGTCATCTTTATCTTTTTCTTTATGTCAACATCATCTTCAATATGGAAAAGTCATCCAATTGATGGCCTTAATTTTAAGAATCAAGCTTGCAATCGGTGCAAAAAGGTTGAAGATTGCTTTTGAAGATGAAGGTGATGAAGGAGCAAGTTCATCATGTGGAGAAGATGAAGAATAAGGAATTAAACTTCATATATTAACAAAAGAATGAAAACAAACATACCTGGATGATCAGGAAAATGAGAGAGAAGACAAACTGCTGATGGATTTTTAGGGTTTGAGGAAACGTTTGAAATTAGGATAATTTGGGTTGGGTTTAAACAGGGGAAGTTGAAAAATGAGAAGAGTATGGATGGTTTAAGAGGTTATTATGGTATAAATCCATGTCATTGCCTACTTGGTGCCATTTCATCATAAACTATCTATGTCATTGCCTACCTGGTGCCAACTATGCATGCAACATAGTCTAATAGACGGAGCATTAGACGGAAAATCATGTTTAGGTCACGTTTTATAGTTTTTAATTAAGGTTAGGGGTATTAAAGAGGGATCACAAAAGCGGAGGGGTATAAAGTAGAAACTGAAAAAACACGAGGGTACACAAGAGAAAAACCCTTTAATTTATCTAACAAAAGCAGAATATCTTATCAATATGTCTATAAAAATTGAAAAAATATTATACCATTTTTATAAAGAATAGAGTTATTTATGGTTTCAAATAGTATGACCTAGTGGCTAGTTGTAGATATAATATAAGGAAGTCTAATTATAGAATACATCATTTAGGTGGGAAAATTTTAGTAAGCTCTTGAACATTTATTAAAAAAAATAGTAAAATTTTGTATATGGTCATATTTAAGAATAAACACGGGCGCATTCGTTTTCAATAAAAACAGATCAGGTTGCGTCTCATAAATATGCAAGTGGAGGGAAGGCAAGTGGAGGGAGGGCAAGTGGAAACTCACTTGTCTCTTTGTAAGCGGAAACTCGGCCCGTCTTCATTGAAGGCAGATATACCCGTCTTCAATATCCGTCTTCAATGAGACTTACTGATTTAAGAATTTAGATTTGAATTATAAATTACATTTGCAATTAGGAGATTCTAAACGGCGAATTTAAAATATCGAACACATCATGTTTAAATATATATGTTAGGCTGAGCAAAAATATACGATACATCTTTATTATATGTATCTGATACGATATACGGTTTCAAATATACGCATTTTTGTATATCCGATAGGAATTTCCGTACATATGATACAGTTTATTAAAAACCGCATCGGATACGTATCGGAAAATTTTGAAACCGGATATATAGTTTCCGACACGGTTCCTATTTTTAATATAAAAAAATATTAAAATAAAATCATAAAACCACTAAACATCGAGTATATCCGTGACTCAATCTTATTACTTTTATACATTTTAAAGTTATTTACTCTTATAATAATATATATTATTTTAACTTATTAAGAAAAATCATAAAATCACCCAAAAAAATAAGACATAAAATTACATAAATTGAACGAAAAACCGCATATACATTTTTCGGATATACGGAAAATCCGTATCGGATAAGGATACTCAATATAGAGATTTTTAAAATCGGATATACAATTTTGCTCACCCATAATCCAAGTACTCGTTGAAGTATGAATGTCCTTTTGATAGCCAAGTATGAGTTTCTAATTAACATGGTAATCGATAGGCTGAATAAAAACTGAGAAATATCAAATGAAATGATTCTGTATTAATATAAAATTTAATGCATTTACGGATTATATGTGCGGAAAGTAAGTCTTAGTTAAGTGGATATATATACAAAAATTATAATTTGTACGGTCAAACATTAAAGTATGAATGGTTGACCCAACGTGAACCATCAATTCAAAGGTTAGGTTAGGTGAGTCTTGATTTAGGAGGCATAGACCCAACTAGGCCGGAGTAACCCGTTAAATTAGGTCGAAACTTCATCTATCCCACTGGGTGGTATAGTTTTATTTATTACGTTTGCAAGTGTATGATGAAATCGTTGTGTAATGCAATGGTCGATTCCCTAGGGGCGGAAATTAAGGCTCTAAGACGGCTCAATGATTTAGAGTTTAGTTCTAGCTAGTAGTAAGTTGATTAATGATCAACAATAACTAAAACTAAGTAGTAAAGCAAGATGAATAAAACCAATGATTGGGAAGACTAAGGTTTACGGGTTCACAAGTGCAGGTAAAGGTCAATTATGGTATAGACTAGGGCCGGTCTAGCGGTAAGTCGAGGTAAGTCTCCACCTCTCGGTGTGAGACGGTCCCTAGCTAGAGTTTGATTGATTTTTCGCTCTAACCCCAAAACATTCAATGAACACACATAAATTCAACACAGGATCAAGCTCACACTTGAACAAGCAAATAGATATAGAAATACTTAAACTATACTCATTCAAGCATTTTATCAAACACATTGTGTGCACAAAAAAAAGACATTAACCAAAAGACTCAACCTTTATGTCAAATTAAATACCACAATCAACTCATAGAAAATACACAAGTTCCCTCCATCTACCTTAGTAGGACACTACTCACGTAAGAATAAACCCATGGAACATGCTAATAAGAATAAACACTAAAGAATAAGAATAAAGGAAACTAAAGATGAAGACTTTGACATGCTAAAGAATAAAGGAAACCACAGTCAACCCATGGAACAAGCTAATAAGAATAAAAACTAAAGATGAAGACTTTGATATGAAACTAATAAGGAAAGGCATGTTCAACACGATAATTACTTAAGCAAGTAAGCCAGTGTAAGTAAATGACAATTAAATGAAATTAATAGGAAGATTATACCAAACATGAACCAAAGTTGCAATCTTGGATTAATTATTAGAAGAAGAATCTTCTATAATTTTCAAATTATAACCCAAATCTTCAAAGGAAACTAATAGAAAGATTAGATCTAACAATATCTTACTAGGAATGAAGAGTAACTAGCACTAATTATGGAAGGATTGGAGTATTAATTAGGAAAATTGAAAGCTTAATACTAGGGTTTTTAATCCAGGGTAGTGTGTACAAAATGGATTAAGGATGGGGGTATATATAGTGCCCCCTTGGATTAGGTCTCAAAATGAAGGGAAGAACTCATTTCGGTGCTTTGGTCTCCCCGCCGGTCGACCGGCTGCCGGTGGTCCAACTGCCAGCGAGACCAAATTTGTTTTGGGCTAAAAATTGGAGTTTAGCTATGCTGGTCATGAGGGCAAAATCGTCACTCCCAAATCAAGATAAATACATATAAACCAAACAACTTAAGCTAGTAGCTAGGGGAGTAAGGTGTCGGTCCACAGGGACGGAAGATTTTAAAGGGTCACATAAACAAGTCTCATGTCTACACAAAGTCACAATTAAAATGTTTGGGTTTGGGCTAATTCTAATGAACAATAAGTAAAGAAAATTAAAGTAAGTTGAGAAGATTAAAATAAACACAATAAGATGCAAATAACAAGCAATAAAGGAAATTCTAGGATCGATGGGTTCATATGGGTAACTTAGGTTCTAGTGAGTCGGGTTAATAGTCAGTCAATGGGTAGTCAAACTTGGGGGCGGTGGATTGAGGCTCTCGATCTTACAATCCCTCTCATATACTGAACCAAGCTAGCTCTTGCGTACACAAGGTTGATATACCAACTATATGCAAGTCAAAATATATTCCGAGGCTCTCGATCTTACGGAAATGTAAAAACAAACATGAATCATGCAAGTTTGTCAAGCAAGCATTTCATCAAACATGTGGTGTGCATAAGTTGGAAGAAAGACAATAATCAACAAATCAACCTAACAAACATAGATTAGACCTTATTAAATCTCATAATCCCCCACAAATACTAGAATCTACATTACTCAAACATGGATAATATTAAACTAACTAAACTACCCATTAACAATAACATAGGAATAAACATAATTAAAGTGATAAAGATAAGAACTTTAATGAAATTCAACACTAGAACTATAAAAGCAATAAATGATAAGTAAAAATATAATGAAAGAGAGATGGAGAAATTTATACCAAACTTACATAAATGGAAAAATGAAAGAAGATCTTCAAAGTTGATTACAAAAGATAAGAACTTGGGCATTAAATTAAAGGTATCAATTAAACTAATTAAAGAGAGGGAAAAGAAATTTATATCAATCATGAATTCAATTTCGGAGATGGGCGGCTCGGGTGAAAGGACGAGCAAGCGGCGCACGGTGGTGATTTACGAGCTCCAGTCTACTGTGAGTCGTAGAGCAAGAGTACGGTAGTGCTCGGAGCTGCAAGAGGATGAGATGGTGTTGGTTTCGTTGTCGGGTTCTTAACCGAGTCAAAATTAGTTGCTGAGACGAGGAAGTTTATAGTGTGTTGGACTCGGTGGTAGTTTGCACCAGTAGGAGTGATGCGTCGTTTTCTAGGCTGCTCGGTTGCTTGTGCGACAGTGGAGAAGACCCGTGGAATCGGGTCATGGTGATGCTGCTGGGCTCAACAAAGGATGGCGGTGGCGGAATTGATGAGTTCGTCGTCGGGTATTGAGATTCTGGGCATGGGATTGAAGATGGAGGTGGACGGTGGGGTTGCACCTAGGGCTGAGCAAAAAAGTCCGAACCGAAGTTTTTAATCGAAACCGAACACCGAAAACCGGACTCCGGATTTTTGGTTTTTTCCGGTTCGGATAACCGAACCAGTTTTTTTGATGAAAAATCGGAGCGGATTCGGGTCGTAGAAAATTCAAACCGGATACCGGTTTATGAACCGGTTTATTTTTTTTAGAAAAAAAAAAAAATACTCAATATTTCAAGCAAACAATTGGTCCAAACAAAAAAAATTCCCAAATCCCCATTTCATTTTTCAAGTTTACAGAAATCAGTAAAAAAGTAAGTCAGCAAATCAATAAAAAAAAATTGAACTGAAATAGGGTTATTACCTAGAATAATGAAAACCGGTTATAAAACCGGTGCGGATAAACCGGTTTTCGGTTTCGGTTTTAAAATTTTTAAAAAACCGGTTAACCGAAAAAAACCGGTTCGGATCCGTTTTGGCAAAAAAATGATTTTTAAAACCGGTTATCCGCTCCGGTTTGCAAAACCGGAGCGGATAACCGGTTTTGCTCAGCCTTAGTTGCACCTGGTTTATTTATTGTTATATGGTGTTAATTTTGATTGGGCGCATCTCAATTTCTCAACCCAATTTGACCCTCTTGCTTCACGATTCTTCGGCTTTGTCTCGAATTTTGTACCTATAAAATGTAGAAATCCCGACAAATAACATTTATTCGCAATAATTATAATAAAACTAATAAATTCTAAAAAAGTAATAAAATGAGCTATTTAACAATTAGAGTACACAAAATCGGGTCTAAATAAGCATAAAAGTAGAGGTAAAATGATGCAAAAATACCACTTATCAGCTGGGACTCCTTGCCCGTGGACCGGCTGCCGACTGGCCGGCAGAGGTCCCTTCTCCTTCCTTTTTCCAAGGTAGCAAGTAGTGGGTGCCAGTGGATCGGGTGCCGGTGGACCAGCTGTCAGTGGCCTCCAACCGTCATCGAGTCCAAGCCTCTTTTCTCTTCTTGTGAGGGTTGGGTGGTCTCTGTCGGTGAGCCGGTCGGTCAGCTGGGAGCCTTTGGCTCGTTTCTTCCTCTCTCTTTCTCATGCTTCTAACAAAGTAGCGACGACGTTTTGTTCCTATTCTCGTCTTGACTCTTCCTTGGCCTATTTCTTACAAGATGAGACATGAATTTATAATATGAGAGTGCACAGAATAAGGGGTAAAATGCAAGTAAACCAACGCTAAAATCGTGTCAAATAGAGTCAAAATGCATGAGAATGAAAGAGGGAATGGTCTAAACTCTTAATTAATCATATATCAGCTGGTCAAAGATAAGTTTATTTAAAATGGAATATTAAACATACGATAATTCACTAATATTATTTTAAAAAAAATACTTTAACAGTTATATAATCTAATTGTAATAATTAGTAATATAATACTATAATTAAAATACAATTAAAATTTTCAGTTTTATATTCACTTTAATTCCTAGAAATTTCCCCATTTGGTTATAATAATCATCATAAAATCTTAAAGTGTGGCCAATTCCGATGAATCAGACATAGTAGCACTTTTGTATCAGTTGATATTAAAATAATTGATTTTAAAAAATAAACTTAATTTTTGTAATTATTTCAATATAAGTAATTTAAGCGATAAATATGATTTAATTATTAATATTAAATTCAATATAATTTTTTAAAATTATTTTATATTAAAAAATGGTAGAAAATATGGCACGAGAAACTTTGTTTGACTTGTAGATTGATCATAACTCATATGACATTACTTGTATTCTAATCTAACCCGCGTTACCCGATCTAAGGCGATAATTATATGCTCATTGGTAAAACATATACATTCTACGGAGTAATAGATTCCGTTGTTAAAAATTGGCTAATTAAGTGAAACAGTTTTAAGCTTAAGACATATTAAGTGTGGTAGTACTTGACACATTTTAATGTTAAAACAGGAAGATTGTGGGTGAAATACGTCAAATAATAAGTGTATGTGCCAAATTTGTAGCCCTTTACCCATTACAAATCCTATTTGACCCACTTAGACCATCCCCAAGCAAGGTCAATTGGTAGGTCATGACCTTGCTTGGTCATGCTAATTATGTAATTACACAAACAAAATTGGTGACTTTCTTTGTTAATTGGTGACCAAAGGTCAATTTGTGACCATGGTGGAACAAAATTGACCACTTTAGTGACCTACTAGGTGGACAATTTTTATTGGTTGAACAATATAAAAACAATAAAATAAGTATATAGTATGGATTGTGAAGTGGAAAATGATTAGGTTGATGACCTAGGTCGTGACCTTCTGCTTGCGAGGGTAAAAATAGGTCAAGATAATTAAGGTGAGAGTAAGAGTAAAATCGGGTCGCGACCTAGTTAGCGCGACCACTGCTTGGGGATGGTCTTAATAATTAAACCACAAAAAAATACTCACTCATCAAGTCACTCACCCGCCCATCACCTTTCTCAACCAAATATTCTCATTCTCACCCTTAGCAACATTATCAAAGAATGAATAATTGCTCATTCGTTCAATCATCATGATCATGTCTTAAGTCCATATTATACATCCTTTTCACTATATTTCAACTCAATTCATTACAAAAACTTATTCCTCTTGTTATTAGCTAATTCTGTTATATTTTTTGTGTGTTTTTCTATAAACATTTTTTAGATTTAGTACTTTTTGCGAGTATATTTTTATTTTCAAATCTACCTCATTCAATTTTTTCTTGTTTGCAAAAGTTTTTTTAAAACAAATTCGAGCACATGTGAAAAAGAAAACTATAGTTGTGCTCAGACCTTGTGTTCTAACAATTGTTATGATTTGTTTTAAGGGGTTTTTTTTTCTTATTTTTAATCTGGATGAAATATGTCCTGTTGCTTTTTAGTCAATTTTTTTCTCTTCTTAAGCACCTACTTTTTTTAAAAAAAAAAAAAAAAGTAAAATAACCCTTCGTCAATAAATGGGTAATCAATAATTGTTCCAATATTAATTTGGTTGATTTTTCTATATTAACTTGGTTAATTTTATATTATATTATTAGTCACTGTAGTAGCACTACTAAATGAACACGGGTTTGTGACGGAAATTCCCGTCACAAATGAGGCCAAACCGTCAGAAAAAGCGCTTTTGTGACGGAATTTCCGTCACAAAAATCTGTCACTCTAAATCGTCACAAAAAGCGCTTTTGGTTAATTTTTTGTGACGGAAATTCCGTCACAAGACAAAAGTCCAGGTCAAGGTCTTGGACAACGAAAGTCAATATTTGTGACGGAAATTCCGTCACATATATTGACTTTCGTTGACCAACAAAGTTTCCTGGTCAACAAAAGTCAATATTCGTGACTGCAATTCCGTCACATATATTGACTTTTGTTGACCAGGAAACTTTGTTGGTCAACGAAAGTCAATATATGTGACGAAATTTCCGTCACAAATATTGACTTTTGTTGACCAGAAAAGTCTGTTGGTCAACGAAAGTCAATATATGTGACGGAATTTCCGTCACAAATATTGACTTTTGTTGACCAGAAGTCAATATTTGTGACGGAATTTCCGTCACAAATTAACCCACTAGCTGCACGAAACAACTGGTTTCTGCCAGCCACAATGCAAAATATGCATTGTTTTACATCGACTAATCCTGCAATAAATCAATTTCATTGTCGACCGCAAGGCGGGAATCTAAAAAAAAAACACGTATCAACACCAAAAATCACTACCAAATCCTCATTTACATAAACTTAATGGTTCGTACAAACAACCTAGCTATTTCAAGTTTACACGATACATTTAAGTGAAAGGTTTATTGTTCATACAAACAACCTAGCTATTCCTTAGCTATTCCTAAACTAATGGCTCTACCTCACCACTAAATCCGTGACCGTCATCGGTGAAGTCATCCCTAGGATGTGGTTGAGGGATCCCTGAACACGTGTTGTTGCCCCCTGAAAAATTAAACCTCTCTCTCATGAACGCCTACATGCGTTCTTGTCTCTCTTGAGTGGCTTGCATATTCATTTGCATTTGACTCATTTGCTCTATCAATTGCGAATTCTCCTGTGAGAACTTAGTAATAATTGACGGTGAGTAAGATGAACCACAAGGGTGATGCCTATCTCTAGTAGGCTCGAACAACTGCGAAGCCGCCAATCCCAACCCGAAGAACCTCGATCTATCATTGTAACCCCCAACCACATCGTTGTACACTTCAAACGGGTCATGTGGGGCTCCGGTAGGTGTTGGCTGACTCATCCTTTGTTGGTACGCCTCCTGAAAATCAACAAAAACAATCAATTTTTTGGTATAGCTAGGCAATGGCTATGCTGCATTTGTAACTCAATTTTGGTATGCTTATATTGTATTTATAAATTTCTAAAAATAATTAATTTTTTTTAATTTAATTGATCTTTGAATTTATGTTAACAATCGTAAGAAATTTATTATTATTTAATGAGATTATAGTGTATTTGTGTTTTTTTTAATTTAGTTTAATACGCCCTCCAATTCACTAAATACTATACATTTTAATTTTGCACAATTTTTAAGGAAAATTATTATTATAATCAATTTAACACATTTACACAAAATGTCCTTTATCCCTAACAACCAAATCCTCTCCTCACCAACCACCTTTCATAATGCCATCATCTTTATCAACTGAACTACCACCTTAACCAGACGAGCAACCATAACCGTCAATCGCCGGCGAAGCCCCACTGGAAATTGGTCGCCTGACTTCGAAATCGGAGATCGGTAACCCGACTTCTTCCTACTCCTACCCAGATCTGCTTTTTGACCGATTTGTCTTGGGTTTATCGGTTGCAAGCGTTGTGACGGGCTGCTATCTTGTCTGGTGTTGGTCAATTGTGTGATGTGGTTCTCCTGGGTACTGGTGGCAAGCCGTTGTTTATAGTGGTTGTTTGATGGTTATGAGAGGGTGGTGGGTGACTTATTTGGTAGTAACAAATACAGACTTGACTGAAGAATTTTGCGGTGGATGCATAAATTACGTTCGAATATGGTGGCGTCTGTCTATTAGCTTTGAGGTGCAAAGGGTGATGGTGTCATCTCCTAATTTTGGTCGTCTAGATGTCTGGTTGGCGAGGAGGAGAAGAGAGAGATGATGGTTGTAGGAGGGATAGTGGTGTCTTGGTGTCGTTACAAAGGGTTAGTGATGGTGATCGTGGGCCAAGTTAGTGTCGTCGTGACTGCTGGTAGTGATTGTTAGGTGGCGGCGGTGAGCCGGAAAACTAACGTGGTTTCTTTGTGAATGGTGTCAATGGGTGAGTGAGTGGGGAGGGGTGTGTAAAGCAACGGTAAAAATGTAACTTTATGACTTAAAACTTGCCAAATAAAGAAGTGTATACAATTGATTGAAAAAGCCCAAAATGGAATATGTATACAATTAAGTGAAATGGAGGGAGTATATATTAAATTTCTAGATTGTATTTTATCATTTGTGGATTTTTTATTTTATACCTTAATCAAGTTAAGAATAAAGATTATTAATTTTTATTTTATTAAATTTAACTAATAGGCGATTTAAATTAATCACATATCAGAGCATTTGTGAGATTGATTGTTGCACACTGATGATTTATTATTTATTTTGTAAATAAAATATGACCATATAATGTGGGTGGGAGGGTGACACACTTGTTTATAGAAATATAAAAAATGAACATTTAACCATAGAGGGACAAGTCAGTTATGTGGTTGTTACTTTAATAAATGGGATTTTCGTCATTCTTGATCTACTATTTGGAGTAGGTTTTTACCCATTTTCGTAAATTTTGTTTAATATTTTTCATTTATATACATTTATTTTAAAACTCTCTATAAACCTAAGTCTCCCAATCCTCATTCAATTAAAATATAAACATTTAAACACACCATATTTAGCCACGTTATCAACTGAAGCTTTATTTATTTATATTTTTATATTTTTTTATAACTTTTCCACTTTTTCCCGTTTACTTTGTCATAGTTTGTTTTCATAAAGTCTAAGGTATTTCTTTTTCACTTTTCCACATTTTTTTGCTTCCCATGTTAAATTTGGTTTTTCATATCAAATTTTTTTATCTCAAGAATTTTAATAATATAAACATGCAACTTTTTTTGTAATCCTACACTAAAAATGAAAACTTTAAATTAATAATTAATATAATAATAAATATATTACACCCATAAATAATTTACATCAATCTGTCTAATTATAATTTCTTTTTACACAAATATTAATAAAAAAATTACATTAACAACTAATTATATCGATATTACCATCAAGGACAAATTATTAAATTGCATAATCTCGCATGGGTTGGACAAACATAAGTAGTCATTAATACTAAGAAGCGAAAATATTCACAATTGTCAAAATATCATTGGAAATGTCACAGTCGAACTAATAGGTGGTCCAATAATATAAGTTTATTTCATCTCTCAGATCTGGTGAGATAATCAGTTATCATAGAGATTTAATTCGGAGAAAATAGTAGGGCAACCATCATTATTTACCGCCATTCATTCCGAAAGTGGAAAAATAATAAGCTACCAACAACACTCTTCTACAACAAGTTAACTTAAAGACAAATATTCATCATATTATCCATATCAACAAATTTTCCAAAAATGATCGCAACATACACATTAACAAATGGGCCACTATTAGTAGGTTGTTAGCCCATTTCTTTAAATTTATCAATATGAAAAAAACCAATAGAAAAATGACGCTGGCTCATGCAGTAAAAAGGCTCCGACAATTTAAAATAGTCAGGTTGTGGTGATTCCCACCACACCTCTACCAAGAGCAGTTGAAACTTTTACCTACTTCTTTCCACCAATAAAAAGAAGTTACCTCACATAAAAATCACCTATAAATAAAAGAGATACAACAAAATCAACTCACAAAAATAATTTCACATTCACAAACAGGAATGGCACAACAGCAAAGTATTCCAATTTCTGAAATCAATGGTGATAGTAGGAATGAGCAAATAACTGCAAGAGTGATGAGAATGTGGTACAAGACATCGATCCGAGACAAGACTGACTTATTTGGGGAAGATCTAATTTTAGTTGACCAACAAGTATGAATCATTACACGTTTAGCCGTCCATATTTCTTTAATTTACCCTTATTCATGTTTTAAGTATCATAATCATTGTAAGCTAACTTCAATATTGTTTATAATATATAGTGACACAATTCAAGCGACCATCAAGAAATGGAGAAATTCAATAAGGGAGAAGTCTACAAGATAAGGAAGTTTACAACAAGTCTTAACACAAATAAAGACAAGGCAACTTCTCAGCGGTACAAGATACGATTTGAATACAACACCATATTTGTGCCCATCACAAACACTACCATTCCAATGTGTGTTTTCAACTATGTTACCTTCGATATAAAATCTACCATGGCTTTGTACCAGAGGGTCTTTACATAGGTAATAGTGAAATTTCATTTGATTTATCATTCTGAATATAGTAAAAGACAGTCAAGATTAACATTTGATATACTATATGAATATGTGATTGCAATTACTTTTGAGTTTCTTAGCTCTTTCAAGATTAACATTTGATATACTATATGAAGCCAAATGAAATCATGAATGAACTGTACAAGTATTGACTCACTTTGGATTTTCTTAGCTCTTTCAGATATGTTACGGGGAGGGGAAGATGTACTTTCCAGTTAAGGGAGCATAGTACAATTTGACTTATGCGTGGTTGACGACTGCCTTGGGAATTGGGAGCGAGCGCAAAGGATGCCTACAGAGAATTTCCTCTCACATTTAAAGCCATATCTTTCTCGTCTCTCATGATCGGTGATGATTCATATTTATGTACATGTTTTTTTCTCCCCTAAGTCACTTTAGTGACGGTTTTTAGTGCCTAAATGAACAATTGAATGTCATATTTAATAGAATGTCGATACTGCCACCTTTGGTGTTTTAATGCAGATTTGATGCATTTGCGGAACAATTAGATTATAATGAACACCGCGGAGTCAATAGCCACGAAGATCGAGTTGAAGAAGAAGAGCTACACAAAGACACTTGATCGAGTATGCTGAAGACTCGATCGAGTCGTGCTAAAGAAGAAACAAAGGGAAACCAGGAACACTCGATCGAGTTTTCCTGTACTCGATCGAGTCACAGAAGAATACTCGATCGAGTGTCCCAATACTCGATCGAGTATTTAGAGGAATTTGTGTTTTTCTAAAATTCATTAAAAATCGGATTATTGCGTGATATAAATAGAAAACTCGTACCTTATTATTTCTTACGCTTTTAATTATTTAGAAACTCCTAGAAAAGCCTATTATTATTATTACTTGTCGGATTGCTCCAAGTTTCGGAAGTTCTATTAATCTTTCAATCTTGTAATCGGTAATTATTTTACATTGTTATTCAACTTTTAATCTTCAGTTATTTCAATTACTTTGTTATCATTCTTTCTTATGCTTTTAATTATGTCTCACATGAATTTAATTGTTGTTAGTATTATTAGTATGAGTAGCTAAATCTTCATCTAGGGTTGAAAGGGGATGTGACAACCCTCGCGAATGCGGAAAGATAAAACATACAAGCATGTGAAAAGATATGCGGAAATACGGTATTTTAAAAACTTTTATACATGCATTGTAAATAAAACGAGAGGTGTCAAATATTACAAACTAAAAACGGAATATACAATAAAGAGACGGGGTCTCTTCAAATGTTAGCAAAGAACAAGTGTTTAATAAAAACTAGCTACTATCGTCTAGAGGTGAACTTCCAGGGACAACGCCCGCTAGCTCACACCCGAACCCCAAAAAGTCACATCCAAAAATCATCCAAGCAGGAAACCTGTTCATCCATGAAAAACATGAATGCCACAGTCAGTGGGGAGTAACTCCGGGTTCTCCCAGCCATATTACATCAAACGTACATATAAGGTAATACGAAAGTAAAGCATGCATACATACAGATATACATGTGAGTTGCGATAAGATTAGATAGGCAATTCTATAGAAAATGATAAGATCATGTGGAAATCAAATCCGTAACCATCATATTATTCAAAGACTCGGAATAGACACTCTTAGGCAATCGAATACGCTCACTAGGGCTTGCATCTCACCGTTAGCGGGATAAGATTGATAAGATTGAGACTCGACAGACAAACCAGTCAAGTCATGCGATGATCACAAAGAATCCAACATATTATCATCCAAACACGAACCAAGACAATGACGGTGTCCAATCATGCAATGACCATGAACAAGATCATGAAATCACGCATTCAAAGAACGACACAAGACGACAATCTCACGGTAAATGAAACGCACTAGCATCGTGTCCCAGCAAGAATGATTTAAAAGGCATCCACGGGATAAAGCATTTCCCTGAACTCATACACGATGCTACATTTCGTATATGTAGACTAATTTCCTCCTGGTAGCACGACGATAATAAATATCCGGTCCTAGTCTAAACCTGGCCAGGATCTCGGAATATAACGTGTTCCGATTCGACATGCGATAAAACGTTTCGCATCCAAGACTCGGGCTTACAATATATATGCCGAGTACCCCAAATTCGGTAGATCAATTCACGAAAGAGGCGGAAAACAGCTCAAGCCTCATTACAAGCGGTACGCTACATGCAAATAACACCACCTCGCAAGTATACAACATTTGACGGCCGGGTCGAACAACGCATAGCGTTCAACTCCCAACAACGTCGTCATATGCCCACTAACACATGCATTTAAGCAGTAGGATACCTCGCCGTTCCGACATTCCAGCCTTACGAACGGAAAGGTAGCCAAGGGAATGAGAATACAAAGCACAAGACAAAACCCTGCTCAAACCGTAACATATATGAAAAACCGACTCAAAGTGGAACATATCGAAAACCGTCACAAAACATGAGATACATGCGAAAGAAATATCATATAACCGAAGCATGAATATTATAAGACCTTACGTAAAATTTCACGGTAAACCGATCATGCGAACTATTATAAATCACGAGTTTTTGAAAATAAAGGAAATGCATACAGCCGTGTTCCAGGCCGGGCAACAGACCGGCGGCCGGTGGGCCGGCTCAGAACACAGGCAAAATCCCAAAAACAGAGAAAAGGGGTCTGGGCCGGTCAGTCGACCGGCGGCCGGTCGACCGGCACAGAACATCACAACAAAACCAACACTTCAACACTGATGTGTTCCAGGCCGGTGGGTTGACCGGTGGCCGGTTGGCCGGCCTGGAGCACCATATCATGCAAAAACCAAAATTCCCAAATGAGTTTCTGATGTGTTCCCAGCCGGTGGTCAGACCGGCGGCCGGTCGACCGGCTGGGAGCACTTCTTCACCCGAGAGCTTCCAAAACTCAACCAAATCATTTCCAAATCATTTCAATTCTCATATATACTTCAAATAATCAGCAACAATCAATATATATCATCCATATTCATCATATAACATCATTTACTAATCATAGCATGGATGCTAATCTTCCTACTCGTAATCTAATACGATTCTCTAGCATATAAACATATAAAACACGTAAGTAATACCGAGTAACCCTTCCCCGTTACCTTTGAGCGTCTCTAATGATCGTCAAGCTCCTCTTCTATAAGGAAATAGTCTTTGTCGGGATCTTGGAGGTCGCCACCTACAAATAGATCGTAAAAAGATTAATAAAGTTCATCTTGAGAAAGACGGAATGCTTAAAAAGCGAGAAAGACGATAATTTTATTATCAATACGGATAGAGGAAGGTACGGGAGGAAGAATAAGACGAACTTACGTAAATTCTATCGAGCAACGAAGAAGTTATGCGAATTATGAAATCGAAATCAAAGAGGGAAATTGATTTCTTAAGGAAGAAGAAAACTAGGTTTGATTTTGTGTTTAATGAGATTTTAGGTTAAGGAGGGAGTGTGTTGTGAGTTGTGTAGAGAAAAAGTCAAAGACGATTTCCCAACGTCACGCACGTCAAACTCGACTGCCGACCGCCCTTTTCATGAATCTCGCAGAAATTCCAATACGAACTCGGAAATTGCAGAATTCGACTCGGAACCTTAAAAAAAGATAATGTTACAAAACTTAAAATTACTGAAAGTTCCGTAAATATTTCTAACTTAGAAAAAATAGGGTACATTTCCGGTGTTACATCACCCCACCTTTTAAAAAGTTTTCGTCTCTCGAAACTTGAGGAAAAATAAAAATTTACCCTTACTCGAAAAGACTTCGTGATATTACTACGCATAGACTTCGTTCGCCCCAAGGGTCTCTTCTCTTCGACATTAGCACTTCGCCACAAGATTTTTCACCAACGGAACTACTTGACTTCTCAACTTCTATCCTTATCCTTCCGATCTAAGGATACGATCGGCTTCTCTCAAAGATCGATTCGGTTCAAGCTCGGCAATTCCTTTGAATACATGGCTTGGACACTAACCTACTTTGTCAATTTAGAAACATGAAAAATCATGAACCTTAGCCAAATTCGGACGGCAAATCCAACTTATAAGTCAACTGCAACCAATCCTTTCCACAATATCAAAGGGTCCAAATGGTATTTAGGGCTCAATTTACCCTTAACAACCAAACCTTTTTAACAACCCTTACATAGGAGACACCTTCAAGAACACTTATCACCAACTTCAACTCTAAAACGGCCTTATTCGGGATATCGGCATAAGACTTTTGACGGTCTTGAGCGGCTTTTCCTTCTATCACGAATGAACCTTCACATTACAATGGTCCCTCACAAGAACAATCGGGGGCCTAAATCACGATTGTCACTCAATTGATTCCAACATATAGACTCCCCGGACTTTCCTCTTCCCTAAAGAGCTTCATAGGAGCCTCTTGATAGATGCATGATCGCTATTGGTTTTTAAGAAACTCCACCAACGGTAAGCTCTTTTCCCAACTAGACTGAAAGTCAAGAGCACAAGCTCTAAGCAAGTCTTCTAAAGTCTGAATAGTCCTCTCAGTCTGACCATCTGTAGCGGCATGAAAAGCAGTACTCATCAACAACTTACTACCCATGGCTTCTTGCAAAGCCTTCCAAAATCTCGAACATAATCTCGGATCTCGGTCTGATATAATCTCCAAAGGAACACCATGGTATCTAACAATTTCATCCACATAAGCCTTTGCTAAACGATCCAAATTCCAAGTTTCTTTGATCGGAATAAATCTAGCACACTTGGTCAATCGATCAACAACAACCCAAACTGCATCTTTACCTCCAACGGTCTTCGGCAAAGCCATAACAAAATCCATAGAAATCGATTCCCACTTCCATAGCGGAATATCCAACGGTTGTAGCAATCCACCGGGTCTCTTGTGTTCAATCTTCACTTGTTGGCAAGTCAAACATCTTCCAACATATGACACAACATCACCCTTCAAGTTCGGCCACCAAAACTGCAGCTTCAAATCTTTGTACATCTTATCACCACCGGGGTGAATAGAATACGGGGAAAGATGAGCTTCATCAAGAACTCGCTTCCTCAAATTTAGAGCATTAGGCACAAATAAACGACCATGGAAACGAAGAACACCTTCATTATCAAACCTGAAATCTTTACCTTTACCTTCAAGAATTTTGGCTTGGATAGACTTGTAGGTAAGATCATCAACTTGGCTTTCACGGATTTCACGAAGAAACACAGGTTCGGCAATCATAGCACCAATATGAACAATCCACGCTTACAAACTCAAACTCAATCTTCGAAACTCGGCACAAAGATCAACAGGTAAAACATGCAAAGCATTCAAAGCATGAGAAGCTTTCCTACTAAGAGCATCGGCAACAACATTAGCCTTCCCTTCATGATACAATAACTCAAAATCATAATCGTTCACCAATTCCAACCATCTTCTTTGCCTCATATTCAACTCTTTTTGAGTAAATATGTACTTCAAACTCCTGTGATCGGTGAAGATACGACAATGAACTCCAATCAAATAATGTCTCCACACTTTCAAAGCATGAACAACAGCAGCCAATTCTAGATCATGAGTAGGATAGTTCACTTCATGAACTCTCAATTGCCTTGAAGCATAAGCCACCACCTTCCTATTCTGCATAAGAACACAACCTAATCCCATTTTAGAAGCATCACAATAGACATCAAAGTCTACTCCATCTTCAGGCAAAGTCAACACCGGAGCGGTAGTTAACCTCTTCTTTAACTCTTGAAACGCATTTTCACAAGCTTCATTCCATAGGAATTTGGTTTCCTTCTTCAACAATTGAGTCATAGGTCTAGCAAGCTTAGAGAAATCTTTGACAAATCTTCTATAATAACCAGCTAACCCAAGAAAACTTCTAATCTCTCTAATATCAGTCGGACTCTTCCAATCAACAACGGCCTCAATTTTGGAAGGATCCACCATTACACCTTCTTTGAAATCACATGCCCAAGAAAGGACACTTTAGGTAACCAAAATTCACATTTAGAGAACTTAGCATACCACTTTTGTCGACGTAGAACACCCAAAATAATCCTCAAATGAATAGCATGCTCATCTTCGGACTTGGAGAAAATAAGAATATCATCAATGAATACCACCACACACTTGTCAAGATATTCACTAAATGTGCGGTTCATTTGATCCATAAAGATAGCAGGAGCATTCGTCAATCCAAATGGCATTACCTTGAATTCATAATGGCCATACCTCGTACTGAAAGCGGTCTTTGGAATATCAACATCTCTAACCGGAATCTGATGATAACCCGATCTCAAATCAATCTTCGAAAATGTAGAAGCACCCTTTAACTGATCAAATAAATCTTCAATTCTAGGTAAAGGATACCTATTCTTGATTGTAATCCGATTCAATTCACGATAATCGATACACAACCTCATAGAACCATCCTTCTTCTTCACAAAAAGAACAGGAGCACCCCACGGAGAGGCACTTGGTCGAATAAAGCCCTTTTCAATCATATCATCCAACTGCTTTCTTAACTCTCTCAATTCAGAAGGAGCCATACGATAAGGAGCTTTGGCAATTGGACCAGAACCAGGGACAAGATCAATAGAGAATTCGACATCCCTCTCGGGAGGAATCCCGGGCAAATCTTCTGGAAATACATCAATGAACTCTCGAACAATAGGCACATCTTCAATACTTGGCAAAGAGGTATTTGAAGAAGTCACCACACACAAGAATGCTTGGTAACCTTTTCTAACCATACTTACCAACTTCAAAGCGGAAATTAAAGACACACCTTTACGGGGATGAGATCCCTTATAGGTTATTCTAACACCTAAAGGACTCTTTAAAAAGCATCTTTGATCGCGACATATCGAACCGCATGATCACTACGCTGAGAACAATCCACGACTACCTAGATAAATATCACTATCCTAAGGAAACTTAAGAGATGAGCGGGAAAGATTTAGAACCCGAAATAGATATAGGTTACATTTGGATAAAGAGTTGAACAAGAGATCATATCTCCGGATGGTAAGGATATGGAAGTATCCTCACTAGATGTTGGCTTGATTGATAATTTATTAGCATAGGTTGAAGACACAAAAGACATTGAAGCACCGGTATCAAATAAAATAAGACACGGTTGCTCTAAAATTGAGAACATACCCGTAATAATCTCAGGATGAGCATCGGCTTCGGCACGGCTCATGACAAAGATTGAACCCTTAGGCTTAGGAGGAGGGGGCAACTTTCGATCGGGGCAATCTTCGTAACGATGACCACCCTTTTGACAAAAGAAGCACACATAAGGTCGGTTGGAACAAGTTCTACCGGGATGTAGAGGAAGTCTACACCGGTTGCAAAAATGACCGTGCGGTTGAGCTTGAGGAGCATAAGGCTTATGAACCACATTTGACGTAGCTCTAGGAATAAAAGAAGAAGGATTCCTTGTATTGGCATTGGAAGAAGGATTAAACCTCCTCTTGTTAGCATAGGAATTAGAGGAAGACGGAATAAATGGCCTCTTCCCAAAGGCATTCGGCCTAGGAGCATAAGAAGGAGAGGGATTGTTCATTAAAGCTTCATCCCTTATAGCCTTCATTGAATTTTCAGCCCACAAGGCATCGTCGTAGAGATCTCCAAAGGATGCGGTACCTCTTCTCACTTTGCTTTGGAGAACGGCATTCAACTTATTACGGTAGTAGAATGCACGATCTTCATCATCACGAATAAGCCTCGGCGCAAAGTGAGCGAGCTTATTAAACTCCGTAGTAAAATCTTGAGCCGATAGGTTGCCTTGCCTAAAATCTATGAATTCCTTGAGCCTTTGTTGTTTAAGCTCTTTGGGATAAAACCTACTCTCCACCAGAGCCTTAAAGCAAGCCCAGTTGAAGTCCTCTTCAAGAGTTGCGGTGGCACTTGTGATAGCCCACCAGTTGTCTGCTTCCCGCACTAGAAAGTGCTTTGCAATCCTCACCTTATCCTCTTCCCGGACTTGGTAAAGATCAAACTGCTTTTCCATCTCCCGGAACCAATCGGATAGCTCCGTAGGATCAGGCTCTCCACCATAAGGCACGATCTTACTCCTCGCAATCTGACCCGCCACCCATGCATAACCACCTTGTTGATTGTCCTCCCTTCTAGGGTGAACTTGGTTGGCATTAGCTAGAGCGGCATCTTGCTGATTCTTCAGCACTTGAGCAAGAGCCTCCCTCATAATATTATCAGCTGAACGCGGTCTAACCATCTTCATAAGAAACAAAGACAAATTAAGTTATCCTATCAATTAGCAAAAACAAATAGACTACCAAATAAAGTCCTTACTTCTACCCAACTCTCTCATTTATTATTTCAAGGTCAAGTAGTTTAAGTTAGGGTTCACGTGTGTGCGTCGGGAGCGATCAAAGCTCTGATACCAACTGTGACAACCCTCGCGAATGCGGAAAGATAAAACATACAAGCATGTGAAATGATATGCGGAAATACGGTATTTTTTTTAAACTTTTATACATGCATTGTAAATAAAACGAGAGGTGTCAAATATTACAAACTAAAAACGGAATATACAATAAAGAGACGGGGTCTCTTCAAATGTTAGCAAAGAACAAGTGTTTAATAAAAACTAGCTACTATCGTCTAGAGGTGAACTTCCAGGGACAACGCCCGCTAGCTCACACCCGAACCCCAAAATATCGTATCCAAAAAGTCATCCATAGCAAGAAACCTGTTCATCCATGAAAAAACATGAATGCCACAGTCAGTGGGGAGTAACTCCGGGTTCTCCCAGCCATATTACATCAAACGTACATATAAGGTAATACGAAAGTAAAGCATGCATACATACAGATATACATGTGAGTTGCGATAAGATTAGATAGGCAATTCTATAGAAAATGATAAGAATAAATAGGCAATACGAGATATAAAGATAAGATCATATAGAAATCAAATCCGTAACCATCATGTTATTCCAAGACTCGGGAAAGACACTCTTAGGCAATCGAATACGCTCACTAGGGCTTGCATCTCACCGTTAGCGGTATAAGATTGATAAGATTGAGACTCGACAGACAACCCAGTCAAGTCATATGATGATCACAAAGAATCCAACATATTATCATCCAAACACGAACCAAGACAATGACGGTGTCCAATCATGCAATGACCATGAACAAGATCATGAAATCACGCATTCAAAGAACGACACAAGACGACAACTCTCACGGTAAATGAAACGCACTAGCATCGTGTACATGGCAAGTATGATTAAAAGGCATCCACGGGATAAAACATTTCCCTGAAAGCATACACGATAAAACATTTCGCGTATGTAGACTAATTTCCTCCTGGGAGCACGACGATAATAAATATCCGGTCCTAGTCTAAACCTGGCCAGGATCTCGGAATAAACGTGTTCCGATTCGACATGCGATAAAACGTTTCGAATCCAAGACTCGGGCTTATAATAATAAATGCCGAGTACCCCAAATTCGGTAGATCAATTCACGAAAGAGGCGGAAAAGAGCTCAAGCCTCATAACAAGCGGTACGCTACATGCAAATAACACCACCTCGCAAGTACACAACATTTGACGGCCGGGTCGATCAACGCATAGAGTTCAACTCCCAACAACGTCGTCGTATGCCCACTAACACATGCATTTAAGCAGTAGGATACCTCTCCGTTCCGACATTCCAGCCTTACGAACGGGAAAGGTAGCCAAGGGAATGAGAATACAAAGCACAAGACAAAACCGTGCTCAAACCGTAACATATATGAAAAACCGACTCAAAGTGGAACATATCGAAAACCGTCACAAAATATGAGATACATGCGAAAGAAATATCATATAACCGAAGCATGAATATTATAAGACCTTACGTAAAATTTCACGGTAAACCGATCATGCGAACTATTATAAATCACGAGGTTTTGAAAATAAAGGAAATGCATACAGCCGTGTTCCAGGCCGGGCAACAGACCGGCGGCCGGTGGGCCGGCTCAGAACACAGGCAAAATCCCAAAAACAGAGAAAAGGGGTCTGGGCCGGTCAGTCGACCGGCGGCCGGTCGACCGGCACAGAACATCACAACAAAACCAACCCTTCAACACTGATGTGTTCCAGGCCGGTGGGTTGACCGGTGGCCGGTTGGCCGGCCTGGAGCACCATATCATGCAAAAACCAAAATTTCCAAATGAGTTTCTGATGTGTTCCCAGCCGGGGGTCAGACCGGCGGCCGGTCGACCGGCTGGGAGCACTTCTTCACCCGAGAGCTTCCAAAACTCAACCAAATCATTTCCAAATCATTTCAATTCTCATATATACTTCAAATAATCATCAACAATCAATATATATCATCCATATTCATCATATAACCTCATTTACTAATCATAGCATGGATGCTAATCTTCCTACTCGTAATCTAATACGATTCTCTAGCATATAAACATATAAAACACGTAAGTAATACCGAGTAACCCTTCACCGTTACCTTTGAGCGTCTCTAATGATCGTCAAGCTCCTCTTCTATAAGGAAATAGTCTTTGTCGGGATCTTGGAGGTCGCCACCTACAATTAGATCGTAAAAAGATGAATAAAGTTCATCGTGAGAAAGACGGAAAGTTTGAAAAGCGAGAAAGACGATGATTTTAACATCTACGCGGATAGAGGAAGGTACGGGAGTAAGAATAAGATAAACTTACGTAAATTCTATCGAGTAACGAAGAAGTTATGCGAATTATGAAATCGAAATCAAAGAGGGAAATAAGATTTCTTAAGGAAGAAGGAAGTTGTGTTTGATTTTGTGTTTAATGAGATTTTAGGTTAAGGAAGGGAGTTGTGTGAGATGTGTAGAGAAAAAGTCAAAGGCGATTACCAAAGTCAAGAAAAGTCAAACTAGACTGAAGACGACATTTTCATGAAATCTCGCAGAAATTCCAAATACGAACTCGGAAATTCAAAATTCGACTCGGAACTTAAAAAGATAATTTAAAACTTAAAATTACTGAAAAGTATCCGTAAAATATTTCTACTAGAAAAATAGGGTACATTTCCGGGTGTTACATTACCTCATTAAACCTAGAGAACAAAGCTGTTTGTGACTCATGGTGCTATCATTCATGAAAATATGTGTATTTACAAGAGGATAGAGTGGGAGAAAATTTGCCACAAACTAACTTTTGGATAGAGAGACAAGAGAAAGTGTTCTTAAGTCGTCCAAGGTTAGAGGCTAGTAGTTAAAATTATCTTTTTGAAAGTAGTAGGAATAGGATCTATAAATTGGCGGTTATGATTTCCAAATCAAATTTGTTGCATAAGAGCCTTAAGAATACAAGATGGATACTATACATATGGGGAGGTTTGGACCTCCATAGGGTGAATAAAACTTTATTGTAAAGTATTATAAATAAGTTAAAATATAACCATCTTTGAGATCCAAGATTATTGCATCTACACCTCGTTGAAAGTATATGTATGACAAAGTGACAAAGAGTTGTTTAAAGTTACCTTTCTATATGGGCATTTAGAAGTGGACAAGTTGTCGTACAAAACTTAGGAGATCAATGTGTGATCCTAAGAGAGCACTTGAGAGGTTGTAATAATCATTGCATAACAAGAGAGAATGGTTTCCTCGAATTGTCGAACAACCATGTTTATGCATGAAATTAAGTGGGAGCTAGATCTATCATGTATAGACATGATGGTTAGTGGTTATCATCATGTGTGGACATGAAGATTAGTGGCACCACAATATCTTCCATGTCTTGTATGTATGAGACATATTAATCATTAGGAATGATGTACTAACATTGCCTTCCGTGGAGGAGTGTTTAGGAAATCATTTCTAGATGAAAGACTTGGAAGAAGCATATTGTATCTGAGGCAAGAATGAAAGTCCTAGACCTCTAATTAGACTCCTCTAATTAATTCATTAAATTACATTAACTTAATGATTTAGGATCTAGTTATCATGCATGCAAATATAAAAGCATAAATATAAAGATAAGAAGAAATTTCCTTACAATGAGAAATTTTTCGGTCAAAATGGGCACAATAAGAAACTCTTTCCTTATTGTTCTTGAGCATGAAATTAGTGGATGATCCTCCAAAAATAACCTTCAAAGTAGAAGGTCTCCTTCTTGTTGCACCCAAGAATCAACCCAAATAATCTCTACTATTATGGTACTAGATAATGAGAAGAGATTTCACTTTTTACTAATATAAATAATATTACTACTCTAGTAATCTAGATGAATATTAGTGTATTGAGAGTTAAAGAGATGAAGCATGAATTAAAAGCATGAGCAAGAAACAAGAACAACTCTTGTTGATTTTCTTGTGCAAAATCCCACGGCACAACTGTTGGAGCAAGTGTCCTCCACAATAGTGCATTTATATTATAAATCTCATTTTGGAATATTAGTGGGATGACTAGTATTTTGATACTCCACGTCAGTTGATTAACGTAAATCGATAACGGTCAGCTGACTAGAGTTAGACGTTATTGTCGTATGACGGCGGTAATCAACTGACCCCTTTCGGTCACCCCTATAGGATGAGACCCAAACAGAAATCTAATTATTTGTATACGATACATATTAATTAGTACTTTACATATATATTTGATATATGTTTAGTTACGAGAGTTAATTATTGGAAATTGAGTTACGAACTCATTCCGGATAAGTTTATTAGTCAATTATTCGATAATTGACTGAATAAATTTTACGTCTTATTTTAATACGATTAAATAAGATTTAATTTAATGATTAATAGTTAATTCATTAAATTAGTTGAGGTTATGCATATTCTTTGAGGTAGAGGTGATTAGTTAATTATATTTACAAGGAGTTGTAAAATAAACTAACTAGGCATTGTGGGAACCATTATATATTGATATAATGATAAAATATCACTTAAAAGTTAAGTGTATATTATTTATTAATTTGAGTCATAAAATTGTTATATGATCAAATTAATCCTTAATTATACAAGATAATTAATCATGTGATTATAAGTATTTGTGGGACAAATATCAAAAATCAAAATGGACCACATGACACTAGTAAGAGCCGAAATCATGTAGTGTATAACATGATGGTTATTGTTTCTTGTATTATACTACAACATGTGATCATGTCATGTTTATGACACATGATCATGATCTTATTCAATACTACACTCAAAGTAATTGCATGGGATTATTTTAAGCAAAATAAGGGGCCACCAAGGCTTGGTATAGCCGGACCATATGTCCTTTAAATGGACAACTTTGTTGTTCATTTTGCTTGCTTGTTCATTCTTGTTTTGAATGCTTATCTCACTAAAATCCTCATCTCTCTAAAAACCTCTCAAATACTAATATTTCCTATTACTAGAGTAGTAATAAAATCTAATATTAGTTCATCATATCACTTGTGTTTTCTAGTCAAAAACTAAGTGATTAGTTTGGGTTTTCTCTTGGGTGCTTCTTAAAGGAGGTCTTCTACTTTGAAGATTACAAGGAGGATCATCTATTTCTTTATAGCACAAGATCAACAAGAAAGGTGTTTCTTGTTGTGCCCATATAACCGAAATTTCCCAATGTAAGGAAATTTCTTCTTACTTTTTATTATGCATTTTAATTTGCATGCATGTTACATAGATCTTTATTAAACACTAAATTAACAAGTAATTTAGTAACTAATTAGAGGAGTCTAATTAGGGTCTATGAACTTTCATGTGGTATCAGAGCTAGCTTGTAGCATGCATGTTGATTTTAAGCATTAAAATCGGGTTATACGATAACTTGAGTAAAAATCGAAAATTTATGTTAAAAATGGTTTTCACGAAATTTTCTGATTTTCATGCATACCTACTGACCTCAAAATGTTTGTGGTCAAATTTGGTGAATTTACGAATTATTTTGCTATTTATTATGTTTTATGGCCTTTAAAACCGAGTTAACATGCGGTTTTATGTTAAAAGTTAACTAAAAATAGTTGCATGTTGAATCTGGCCTCAAATTTTTAATATGTTGTCACATGCATGGTGTACATATTGTATGTAATTTTTCGTGACATTTAGTCATGTATTGCATGGTTATTGATTTTTATTGGATAAAAATCAATTTAAAGGAGTTATTTTGTTCTTAAAATTGAAACGAGACTTTCTGGAGTTCAAAATTTTTTGTACATTTTGAAATATTATTTATATCATTCTGGTAAAATTTGAAAATTTGTTTCATCATTTTACTATTTTAGTTGGTTTTTATTTGATAAAAACCGATTATTATAAAGCTATTTGTTCATAAAATCATTTCAAATTTTTTTGGGCAAATGTTTTTTGTTCTTGAGGTTCCTGGAAGTGTTCCAGTATGTACAAATATTTTTGTTTCAATTTTAATGATTTTTTTAATTTTATTTTGGGTTTAATTCATAAAAGTTATGAATAAACCTCTTTAAATAGCAAATGCGATCAATTCAAACTAATTAAATACAAATGAAATTAGTGGGGACTAATTTTAAGTTCTAAATCAGTTTAGATAATTAGTTTGAGCTTAAATACGATTTAAGTGTTGATTATTGATTTTTAGTAGATAAAATTGATAAAATTCGTAAAAACCGAGCTAGAATGAACATGACAAGTGTTGAGGGTGATTTTGGCATGATTTTACAGCATTTTTATTTATGTTGTTGAATGAATGAATGTCATTTATTTATTTTATTGCAAGTTGTACCTAGTATGGCCTAGATTATTTTTAATCGGTATTACCCGTAATGTAAGGGAATACCGATTTGGTTGTAATTTATTGCGATTTCGTATCGCCGTTTTGTAATAATTAATAATTTCATTTTATAGATCAAATGTATAATAGGAATTTGCTATGTATTCATTTGTATTTTTGTAATTATTTATTGTGAAGACGGTGATTCCCAAAGTCGGTGTTCCAAAAGACGGTGCCATATTGGAAGGCGTTCCATGAAGAGGCAAGGGACCAAGGAGTTGGTTTCCGATTTGTAATCATCTAGTTAATTAGATTAGCTAGGTGGCCATACTAGGATTTAATTTGATTGCTTGCTTTATTTTTCCGCACATGCCAAAATCACCAACATGCATTTTATTTATCGATTGTCAATTCAACGTTATTCAAAATTCACCGACTTAGTTCACTTATAGGGAATTAATAACTAAAATTGGCAAGACCTCTCACATAACATAAAAAGGAATTGAGATTTAGCCTTACCAATTGAAGCACCTATGAACCCCGTGTTCATTAGGACAACCACAACGTGGACCTTTTTACCTCGGGTAAGTAGGGTGATACGATCACACGCCTAAATTGGGTTGGACTCAACAAGATAAGCGTTATCTTGGGACTAGGAGATGGGTTTAGTTGAAATCCGTCAACCGAGAGTTCTAGGAGTAGAATTAGTCAAAAGTTGACTTACCGTCTTTTACATAAAAGTTGCATAACATGTTCTTTTGTCTAAAATGCGGGTCTCGGAATCGCTTATATAATTTCGTGAGGGGTCATTATATGAGTGACTTGTTTAAATTGGTTATACAAGTAAAATTGATTAAAACAATGAATGTTAATATTTCCTAATTTTGTTGTAGTTATTCATAATTCGCAATGGCAAACAATAACAACACCGTTCAACTAGGAAAAGACTCATGGCTAAGGTCCGTTATGGACAAATGCATCTTAAAAGACGATGGAACTAATTTCGTCGAGTGGGAGCAAACGATCAAGAGCGCGGCGTTATCGGATAACGTTTTGCGCTACTTGACCGAGGCACCTCCAAATGAACCCGGCCCAAGAGCCACTAATGCGGCCAAAGCCGCCTATGAGGAATACCTTAAGGTAGCAAACGACGTCAAGATGGTCTTGATTTGGTCGATGTCCTCAACCCTTAAGCAACAATACATCACCCTTGGAGCATATGAGATATTCTCTAGGGTGACATTGGCTTTTTCTCAATCACCCGAGATTCGCCAATACAATGCTATGACTAGGCTTTTTGAAGCCAAGTTAGAGAGGGGCCAAAAGGTTGGCCCACATGTGCTTAAGATGGTGGAACATGTTGACACTCTAGATCGTCTAGGGGTCAAAATTCCTAAGAAGCTAGCGGTTGGCCGCATCCTTCACTCACTTCCTCCCAAGTTTGCCCAAGCTAGGGCAAACTATAACATGCATGGCATGGATAAGAGCTTTCACGAGCTCCATGCTCTCCTTACCCAAGTCGAAAGGGATATGGAAGCAAGTGGGAGTGAGCAAAAGGATGTTCTTACAATGAGATTGAAGAACTTGAAGCTAGGGGTTCAAAAGGGGAAGGGAAAAGCCAAAGCCCAATTTAAGAAGCAAGGAAAAGGAAAGGGCAAAGCTATTATGTATAGCAATGCCAAGGCTAAGGGTAAGAAGCACGCCGAAGCCGAATGCTTTTATTGTAAAGGCAAGGGACATTGGAAACGCAATTGTCCCAAGTATTTGAAGGATAAGAAGGACGGATGTGTGACACCGTCAGGTATAATCCTCTCTTCTCTCTATATGATAGATATTAACTATGCTTGCACTTCCACTTGGGTATTTGATACTGGATGTGGTTCTCACCTTTGTAATCACTTGCAGGGGCTGAAGGACGTGCGAGCACTAGCCAAGGGTGATGTGGACCTACGAATGGGGAATGGAGCAAGAGTTGCCGCTGTCTCCGTAGGAACTTATGTATTAACCTTAGCTAGTGGTCTTGAGTTGTATTTAAATAATTGTTATTTTGTACCCTCCTTGACTAAGAACATTATCTCCATTTCCGTACTTGATGCGGAGGGTTTCTCTTTTGTAATCAAGAACAATAGTTGTTCGTTTTCTTTTAATGATGTGTTTTATGGTAAAGCCATCTCTATTGGAGGCATTTATGTTCTTGATAATGTTAATGAAATATATCATATCGAAAGCAAGAAGCTCAAATTAGGTGAACCTAATCAATCATACCTTTGGCATTGTCGTTTAGGTCATATAAACGAACGACGCATAAAGAGACTTGTTTCAACGAAACTTCTCAAACCATTTGATTATGAATCTTATGGTGAATGCGAATCTTGTCTTTTGGGCAAGATGACTCGTGCTCCTTTTACGGGAAAAGGGACACGAGCAAGTGAAGTATTAGGCCTTGTACATACCGACGTATGTGGCCCAATGACTCACCAAGCTAGAGGTGGTTACAAGTACTTCATTACTTTTACCGACGATTTAAGTAGATATGGATACGTCTACTTAATGAGGCATAAGAGTGAAGCCTTTGAAAAGTTCAAAGAGTTTCAACATGAAGTGGAAAACCAATTGAATAAGAAGATAAAAACCCTACGATCCGATCGTGGTGGTGAATATCTAAATTATGAATTTGATTCACACCTAAAAGATTGTGGTATAGTATCACAATGGACTCCTCCTGGAACACCTCAATTAAATGGTGTGTCTGAAAGGAGAAACCGAACTTTATTAGATATGGTTCGGTCGATGATGAGCCTTACAGAACTTCCTGACTCGTTTTGGGGATTTGCCATCTTAACCGCAACATTTTCACTAAATCGTAGCCCGACTAAAGCGGCCAATAAAACTCCATATGAGATATGGAAAGGAAAGGTTCCTTATTTGTCGTTTATGAAAATTTGGGGTTGCGAGGCGTTTGTTCATGAGAAGTCTAATGACAAGCTCGCACCCAGATCCGACAAATGTTATTTTGTAGGATACCCTAAGGAGACTCGTGGATATTACTTCTACAACCGTCATGAGGACAAAGTGTTTGTGTCTCGTGATGCTGTCTTTCTAGAAAGCGATTTCGTTTCTAAAAGGCAGAGTGGGAGAAAATTCGAACTTGATGAAGTTCGAGAGCCACAAACCGAAAATGAAGTGGAGGAAAACGTTCCCTCCTCGTCTGAAACGGTTATTGTCCCTAGAAGGTCAGGTAGAATTAGTTTTCAACCTGATCGTTACCTCGGATGTATCGAGGGAGATGGTGATTTATTACTTTTTGAAAGTGATGAACCCACAACCTACAAGTCGGCCGTTTCTAGTCCCAACTCCACGCATTGGCTAGAGGCCATGCAATCCGAAATGGATTCTATGTACGAAAATCAAGTATGGGACTTGGTAGACTTACCTGAGAAGGTGCGACCTCTTCAGTGCAAGTGGATCTACAAGATCAAGAATGGCATAGATGGACATAATGATATCTACAAAGCTAGATTGGTGGCAAAAGGCTTCACTCAAGTTCATGGTTTACACTATGACGAAACTTTTGCCCCAGTCGCTATGCTTCGATCCATTAGGATTCTCTTAGCGGTTGCCGCATTTTATAACTATGAAATTTGGCAAATGGATGTCAAAACCGCCTTCTTGAATGGGATTCTAGAAGAGGAAGTGTACATGACACAACCTGAAGGTTTTGAGGATAAATCCAACCCTAAGAAGGTATGCAAACTTAAGAGATCCATTTATGGTCTTAAGCAAGCATCAAGGAGTTGGAATCATCGCTTCGATCATGTAATTAAACAAAATGGATTCACTCGAAGTGTCGAGGAACCATGTTTATACATGAAGTTTAGTGGGAGCAAAGTTACTTTCCTTATCTTGTATGTGGATGACATACTTCTCATTGGGAATGACATACCAATGCTTACTTCTACCAAGGAGTGGCTTGGGAAACATTTCCAGATGAAGGATTTGGGAGAGGCACAACGCATTTTGGGTATCCGGATCTATAGAGATAGATCCAAGAGGATACTAGCATTAAGTCAAGAAGCTTATATAGATAAGATTCTTGATCGGTTCAAAATGAAAGACTCTAAGAGAGGCTTTCTTCCAATAGGTCATGGTATCACTCTGAGTAAATCCCAGAGTCCTACTGTCACCGAGGAGATTGAACGCATGAAGTTGATCCCTTATGCTTCAGCAGTTGGGTCAATCATGTATGCTATGATGTGCACTCGCCCTGACGTCGCCTATGCTTTGAGCATGACGAGTCGTTATCAAGCCAATCCAGGTGAGAGTCACTGGATAGCCGTAAAGAACATCCTTAAGTACTTACGAAGGACTAAAGATTCGTTCTTGGTGTTTGGAGGAGAGACTGAGTTGCGTGTAAAGGGTTACACGGACGCTAGTTTCCAAACTGATAGGGATGATTTAAAATCCCAATCCGGCTATGTCTTTATGTTGAATGGAGGAGCCGTTTGCTGGAAAGCTTCAAGCAAAGCGTGACTGCGGATTCTACAACAGAAGCTGAGTACCTCGCGGCATCAGAGGCTGCAAAGGAAGCTGTGTGGATTCGGCAGTTCTTGGAAGGACTAGGAGTAGTCCCTACTGCCACAGATCCCATCACGATGTATTGTGATAACAGTGGGGCTATCTTTCAAGCAAAGGAGCCCAAGTCTAGTAACAAGTCTAGACATGTACTTAGGAAATACCATGTAATTAGAGATTACGTGGAGAGGAAGGAAATAGATGTATGTAAGGTTGGGACAGACGATAACATCGCTGATCCTCTAACCAAGCCTCTTACAAAGGCTAAACATGACAGTCATGTCGTCTCGATGGGATTAAGACGAGTTCCTGAATTCCTCTAGATTATGTGATATGTAATAATTGAATGTTGTATCAATGTTTACATATATGATAATTGCATTCATTGTTCGAGTTTTATATGAGCTCTTTTATTTAGTATTGACTAAATTTTATTACTTTGTTTTATCTGAATTGGTTATAAGAAAGGTTGAACCCAATTCAAGTGAACATGATGAACTTAGTAATTGTCCCTAGTCATTTGCATAAGGTGACGTCTCGCAATGACTAGATTGTAAGTCGATCGATGGTTGGTTCAGCACCATGGAGTCATGGAGATGACTGATCGTTTACATAGACAGACTGTAGAGACACTCTGTCGGACAGTGACCATGATAGAGTCCCTTATCAAAATTGTTGAAGCCTGGTCGTGGCGGGGATTTCTATTATATTCCTATGAGTCGATTCTTTAGACTGGCGACCATTTACCTGAGTCGGTGTATTTTCCGATTGACTTTGGTTTTTGTCCTAGGTCGTGCCGTGAAAGGAGGCCGATGGGCATCTACTGGGTCATGGTGATTTGCATTATACAGTGTAAGTTGGGTCAACAGGAATTGTCCACCCACGTTGGGTATTAACATCTTCGGGCCACTCGAGGAGTAGTGACTGGAAATGCGTGGCCACGCTCGGAAGAGATCTATGGTAGATTTTCCGGTCAGACAGTTACTCTCCAGATCGAGAAAACCACTCAATTTATTTTTCCAATCGCAAGTGCGACCTGAAAGACACCTTGCGATGAGTGGGAGGATGTGACGCTAAAGTGACAAGAGAATTGGTAGCACACAACTTGTCGAGACAAGTGGGAGATATTGTGGGAGTAGGAGTCCTCCGCAATAATGTGGCTACATGCACAACTTGTATCGGACAAGTGGGAGATTGTTGGAGCAAGTGTCCTCCACAATAGTGCATTTATATTATAAATCTCATTTTGGAATATTAGTGGGATGACTAGTATTTTGATACTCCACGTCAGTTGATTAACGTAAATCGATAACGGTCAGCTGACTAGAGTTAGACGTTATTGTCGTATGACGGCGGTAATCAACTGACCCCTTTCGGTCACACCTATAGGATGAGACCCAAACAGAAATCTAATTATTTGTATACGATACATATTAATTAGTACTTTACATATATATTTGATATATGTTTAGTTACGAGAGTTAATTATTGGAAATTGAGTTACGAACTCATTCCGGATAAGTTTATTAGTCAATTATACGATAATTGACTGAATAAATTTTACGTCTTATTTTAATACGATTAAATAAGATTTAATTTAATGATTAATAGTTAATTCATTAAATTAGTTGAGGTTATGCATATACTTTGAGGTAGAGGTGATTAGTTAATTATATTTACAAGGAGTTGTAAAATAAACTAACTAGGCATTGTGGGACCCATTATATATTGATATAATGATAAAATATCACTTAAAAGTTAAGTGTATATTATTTATTAATTTGAGTCATAAAATTGTTATATGATCAAATTAATCCTTAATTATACAAGATAATTAATCATGTGATTATAAGTATTTGTGGGACAAATATCAAAAATCAAAATGGACCACATGACACTAGTAAGAGCCGAAATCATGTAGTGTATAACATGATGGTTGTTGTTGCTTGTTTTACACTACAACATGTGATCATGTCATGTTTATGACACATGATCTTAGTCTTATTCACCACTACACTCAAAGTAATTGCATGGGATTATTTTAAGCAAAATAAGAGGCCACATAGGGCTCTCTTGGCCGGACCATAGTGTCCTTATAAGGACAACTTTGTTGTTCATTTTGCTTGCTTGTTCATTCTTGTTTTGAATGCTTATCTCACTAAAATCCTCATCTCTCTAAAAACCTCTCAAATACTAATATTTCCTATTACTAGAGTAGTAATAAAATCTAATATTAGTTCATCATATCACTTGTGTTTTCTAGTCAAAAACTAAGTGATTAGTTTGGGTTTTCTCTTGGGTGCTTCTTAAAGGAGGTCTTCTACTTTGAAGATTACAAGGAGGATCATCTATTTCTTTATAGCACAAGATCAACAAGAAAGGTGTTTCTTGTTGTGCCCATATAACCGAAATTTCCCAATGTAAGGAAATTTCTTCTTACTTTTTATTATGCATTTTAATTTGCATGCATGTTACATAGATCTTTATTATACACTAAATTAACAAGTAATTTAGTAACTAATTAGAGGAGTCTAATTAGGGTCTATGAACTTTCAACAACTACATGCAAATGGGTATATATGTGCCAATTTTAAATCACATGCAAATGCTTTATGTGTTGGTTTGTACAAAATGATTAAAGTAGTGTAGGCAATGTCACTATCATGTGAATAATTGTGCTAATAAAATAAGAACAATCATCATTGCTCTACATGAGCACAATTTCGGCTCACATGTAGCTAAAATGGTCCATATTGATTTTTGATATTTGTCCCACAAATACTTATAATCATATGTTTAATTATCTTGTATAATTAAGTATTAATTTGATCATATAACAATTATATGACACAAATTAATAAACAATATGTACTTAACTTTTAAGTGATATTTTACCATTATATCAATATATAATGGGTCATACAATGCCCAGTTAATTTATTTTACAACTCTTTGTAACTATAATTAACTAATTACCTCTACCTCAAAATATATGCATAACCTCAACTAATTTAATGAATTAACTATTAATCATTAAATTAAATCTTATTTAATCGTATTAAAGTAAGACGTAAAATTGATTCAGTCAGTTATCGTATAATTGACTAATAAACTTAATTGGAATGAGTTCCTAACTCAATTTTCAATAAATAACTCTCGTAACTAAGCGTACATATCAAATATATGTAATGCCCTAATTAAACTGTATCATATACAAATAATTAGTATTCTATTTGGGTCTCATCCTATAGGTGTGACCTAAAGGGATCAGTTGATTACCGCCGTCATACGACAATAACGTCAAACTCTAGTCAGCTGAGCGTTACCGATTTACGTTAATCAACTGACGTGGAGTATCAAAATATACTAATCATGCCACGTATATTCCCAAAGGCAGTGATTTTTATTCTATTAAATGACACTATTGTGAAGGGGACACTTACTCACAATCTCCCACTTGTCCGATACAAGTTGTGCATGTTAGACAACATTATTGAGGAGGAAGATCCTACTCAACAATACTCTCCCACTTGTCTAGAAGTTGTGTGCTTAACAGACTCTCTTTTGTCTCTTTTCGGGTCACATCTACCCTATTGCAAGGTGTCTTACAGGTCGCACTTGCAATTGAAAATTATAAATAGAGTGGTTTTCTCGATCTGGGAGAGTAACTGTCTGACCGGAAAATCTACCAGAGATCTCTTCCGAGCGTGGCCATGCATTTCCAGTTACTACTCCTCGAGTGGCCCGAAGATGTTAATACCCAACGTGGGTGGACAATTCCCGTTGACCCATCTTACACTGTGTTTGACCAATTTGATAGTTTTGATAATGACATGCGTTTACGTAATAATATGTTTTACTCGATATATCATATGCGTGTAATTGTGTGCTTTAGTCTTATTATAGCTAGCAACAATTATGAGAAGAAAGATCAAAGTTAGACATAAATTTGATAAAGTCTGTGAGACAAAGTTATAACAACTTCAGGAATAACTTTGGAAGTGAACATGGAAGTTATAGCTAACCAGGCATAACTTTAAAGAAAATCGCTTCAAACAAGATCTACATAAAACTACACAAGACTCGAGATGGAGGGTCTTTGTGATCAAGATGAAGAGATGATCCGTATACTGAAGATCTTTGTGAAGATTAGATAGTATAGGTCGTCATTCGGTAACTATTTCATTCGAGAGATTTGATGTTCAAAAGTTATAGCTTTAGTCTATGACTTTGGATGATAAAATATTGATGCATGATTTTGGAAATAAAATGTTTTGAAATGTTTTCAAAAGTGAAAGAGTTTTAGTTTTATATTTATCAATTATTTTAATAGAGAATATATTTATGAGATTCTATTGGTTAGTAATACAACTTATGGGTTGTCATCCTACCTAGGGTTTCTAATATATTCTATCTCAATTTGTTGTTAACCTAATTACCCCACCTAGTGTTTGAACCAACTAAGGTTTCGTGAAACCTAGTTTGTGCCACCTAGGGAGTCGTGCCTCTTAGGGTTTCGTGAGCTAGGATTCGGCCTCCATAGGTTGTTTCCTTAGTTTACCTAATCTAGGATTCTACTATATCTTTACAACAATATTTTGAGATATTAAAGATAAATATATTTCTATAAGATAAACCAAATAATATTTTGAGATAAAGATATTTCTAAAAGATTAGCAAATATTATTTTATGATAAGATAAGTATCTTTATTAAATATTATACTAGGGTTTTAGATCTACTATGATTCTACTACTATAAATACTCATTTACATACAAATTGCAAAACACACGAAATACACACATATTCACACGGCATCTATTTTACTTGTGTTGATTTTCCAAAATCGTTTTAAAGCAAACCTTTGAGCAAATATTTATTATTTTTAGAGTTTGTTTTTTAAAGAGTCGTGCATCAATTATTATCAATCGCTTGAGTGAAATACGTTATTGGATAATAGTACATCATTATAAGCTTACAATTTTTTAACGGGAATTTGTGTGAGTTATATTGTACTTTCTTATTAGCGTAAGATAGTATAGAGTATTTAGCGATACTCACCTTGAGTTATAATCATAGTGTTGATTATACGAGTGGGTTGGTAATTTTTGTAATACGTAGAAAGGTACTAAAAATTATTAATCGAGAATAGTGGACGTAGGTTTCAACGTGTGAAACTGAACCACTTCAAAAATCGTGTGCCTCTCTCTTATCTCTTTACTTTTCGTTATTTCGTTATTCGCGCTTACTTTGATTAATTAATTAGTTGGTTTTAATTCATAAGATCAAATAATTAATTACATATCATATAATTCGAAAAAGTGGGGCTAGTTTTTAATACTCAATTCACCCCCCCCTCTTTCGTATTCGATCAATAGACTCTACATTGATATAAATTCTACCTCCACCTCAACATGGGTATTGGATACCGGTTGTGGTTCTCACCTTTGTAATCATTTACAGGGGCTAAGAAACGTGGAGAAGCTAGGCAAGGGTGATGTGGATCTACGACTTGGAAATGGAGCTAGGGTAGCCGCCACTTCTAAAGGGACCTACGTACTTGTTTTAGCAAATGGTTTTGAATTGTACTTGAATAATTGTTATTTTGTACCTTCTTTGTCTAAAAGTATAATATCCGTAGCCATGTTGGACATGAAAGATTTTACTTTTGCGATCAAAAACAATTGTTGTATGATTTCAAAGAATGACTTGATCACAGGCCAAGGTAATTCTGTTAATGGTATTTATGTTCTTGAGACATCTAACTCAACGAGAGATATCTATAACATTCAATCAAAAAGACTCAAGTCAAGTGATCCAAATGAGTCATACATTTGGCATTGTCGATTAGGTCACATAAATGAGAATCGCATCAAAATAAAGACTAGTATCAACTAGTATAATTAAACCATTTAATTTTCAATCTTTTGGAATATGCGAATCTTGTCTCCTAGAGAAAATGACTCGTACTCCTTTTAGTGGTAAAGGGACACGAGCAAGTGAACTATTGAGCCTTATACATACCGATGTGTGTGGACCAATGACTATTTCTACTACGGGTAATTATGACTATTTCATTACATTCACTAATGATTTAAGTAGATATGGGTATATTTACTTAATCAAATATAAAAGTAATGCTTTTGAGAAATTCAAGGAATTTCAAAATGAGGTAGAAAACCAATTGAACAAAAATATCAAAGCATTGTGATCTGATCGTGGTGGTGAGTATCTTATTAATGAATTTGATTCAAACTTGAAGAATTGTGGCATTGTATCACAACTAACTCTACCAGGAACACCCCAACTTAATGGTGTGGCCGAAAGGAGAAATTGAACCCTACTTGATATGGTTCGATCAATGATGAGTCAAACCAAGTTGCTAGACTCATTTTGGGGATTTTCAATCCAAACCGCCATAATATCGTTGTATAAAGGCCCGACCACAGCAACCGAAAAGACTCCATATGAGATGTGGAATGGGAAAGTCCCAAATTTGTCCTATATGAAGATTTGGGGATGCGATGCTTTTGTTAAGGTAAAGACCGACAGTAAGCTAGCCCCAAGATCCGAAAAGTGCATTTTCGTAGGTTATCCAAACAACTCACGTGGTTACTACTTCTACAAACCTCAAGAAAACAAAGTTTTTGTGTCTAGTGAGGCTGTCTTTTTAGAAAGGGAACATATTTCTAAAAGACATAATGGGAGAAAATTTGAACTTGACGAAGTTCAAGAGCCACAAACCGAAGAAGAGGCGCAAGAAGATGTTCCTTCGTTGTCCAATTCTGTTGTTATTCCATCTCTACCTAGGAGGTCCGGAAGGGTTAGTCACCAACCCGATAGATACATAAGTATTATCGAAGAAAATAACAATTTTGACTTGTTACTTTTAGAAAGTGATGAACCCACGACCTACAAAGCTGCCATCTCTAGTCCGGATTCCAATTTATGGCTAGAAACCATGAAATCCGAAATGAATTCTATGTATGAAAATTAAGTTTGAGACTTTGTTAATTTGCCTAAAGATGTGAGACCTCTTCAATGCAAATGGATCTTTAAAGTAAAGAATGGCATAGAAGGACATGATGATGTCTACAAGGCAAGGCTAGTTGCAAAAGGTTTCACTCAAATTCATGGTCTTCACTATGACGAAACTTTTGCTCCTGTAGCCATGCTAAGATCAATTCGGATAATGTTAGCGATTGCCGCATTTCATGACTATGAAATATGGCAAATGGATGTCAAAACCGCCTTCCTAAATGGGTATTTAGAGGAGGAAGTGTATATGATGCAACCCGAGGGTTATGTAGATCCAAAAGATCCTAACAAAGTATTCAAGCTTAAGAGATCCATTTATGGTCTTAAGCAAGCATCGAGAAGTTGGAACCATCATTTTGATCATGTTATAAAAGAAAATGGTTTCACTCGAAGTGTCGAAGAACCATGTTTATATATGAGATTTAGTGGGAGCAATGTTGTCTTCCTTATATGTATGTAGATGAGATACTTTTCATTGGGAATGATTTACCAATGCTTACCTCTGTCAAGGGGTGGTTGGGAAATCATTTCCAAATGAAAGATTTAGAAGAAGCACAACGTATATTAGGTATCCGCATCTATAGAGATAGATCCAAGAGGATATTGGCTTTAAGTCAGGAATCTTATATGGATAAGATTCTTTGATGATTCAACATGGATAAATCCAAGAGAGGTCTTGTTCCTATGGGTAGTGGGATCATTTTGAGCAAGTCTCAATCACCCACCGAACCTGAAGAGGTTGAACGCATGAAATCGTTCCCCTATGCTTCTGCCGTAGAATCGATCATGTATGCCATGATATGCACATGTCCATATGTCTCGTATGTTTTAAGCATGACAAGTAGATATCAAGCCAATCCAGGTGAGAGTCACTGGATAGCCGTAAAGAATGTCCTTAAGTACTTGAGAAAGACTAAGGATTCATTCTTAGTGTTTGGAGGAGATTCTGAATTATGTGCTAAGGGTTACACTGATTCAAGTTTCCAAACCGATATGGATGATATGAAATCTCAAGGTGGCTTTATTTTTATGTTCAATGGAGGTGCGGTTAGCTGGAAGAGCTTCAAAGAGTCGGTTATTGCGGATTCTACAACGGAGGCTGAATACATTGCAGCATCTGAGGCTGCCAAGGAAGCTGTTTGGATAAGGCAGTTTTTAGAAGGGCTAAGGGTAGTTCCTTCTGCCAAGGATCCTATCACGATATTTTGTGATAACAGTGGGGCGATCTTTCAAGCTAAAGAGCCCAAGTCTAGTAACAAGTCTAGATATGTACTTAGAAAATTTCATGTCATAAGAGATTACATTGAAAGGAAGGAAATTGCGATATGTAAGGTTGGGACAAATGATAACATTTCTGATCCCTTAACCAAGCCCTTATCGCAGGCTAAGCATGACCAACATGTTGTTTCTATGGGTTTTAAACGCATGCCAAATTTGTATTAGATTATGAGATATGAAATAAAAATTGTGTTTTTATTAATCATATATGATAATCACTTTTATCGTTTGAATTATTTTTAAAACTTTTATTTGTAACTTTGTTATATCCAAATGGGTTGTAGAGACAATATTGGACCCCATTAAAGTGAACTGGATTAACATAGTGTTGACCCATAGTCACTTATATGAGGTGACACCTCAAAGTGACTATATTGTGGTGCGATTTATGACAAGTTTAAGTGTCATAGGGTCATAGGGATGACCAATCGATCACATAGGCAGACTGTATGAGACACTCTGTTGGGAAGTGACCGCTTATAGAGTTCTCGCAACTCTTATAGCCTGGTCGTGGCAAGAGCTACTATAGTATTCTTTTGAGTCAATTCTTTGACTAAAGATTGTTCGCCTAAGGTGGCACAATTTCAGAGTGATTTTGATTTATGCTCTACGACCTTCGTAACTGGGGTTAAATGGGCATCTTTTGGGTCATGATGAGCTGTGACTATTCGAAGGGAATAATGTGATAGGATTTGTCCACCCCTTGTCAGGGTTGTTTTAAAGTCTCAAGGCCACTAGAGGAGGAATAAGCTGAAAATGCGTGGCCACGCTCGGAAGGTATCTATGGTAGATAATTCCGGTCAGAAAGTTACTCTCCAGATCGATGAAACCACTCATGATATGATCATATGCAAGTACGACCTGCAAGACACCTTGCATTGAGTGGGAGATTGTAATAGGACAAGAGAATTGGTGACGCACACTTGTCTCGGACAAGTGGGAGATTGTTGGACTAACTGTCCTCAACAATAGTGCGATTACATAATTAAATCTCAATAATAAGAATACAAAGGGATGATAGATATTATAGTCAACTGGTCAACATTAATCGGTAACGATGGGCTTGCTAGAGTTTGACATTACTGTCGTATGCCGGTGGTGATCAGTTGATCCCTTAAGGTCACACCTATATGATCATTTCCTTAATTGTAAAGTTATTTAATTGTATATCGATATAGATTTATTAAATCCTTAAATTGAACAAATTTTATTTGTGAGTGAAAATTTTTATGTCTTACTGTAATAAGATTAAATAAGACGCAATTTTGTAATTAAAATGTTATAATAATAAATTGATTATTGTTTATGAAACAATTTGAGATAAGAATAATTTAGTTGATAATAATTACAAAGGGTTGTAGATAATATCAACTGGACTTAATGTGATCCATTTTATATATGTAATTGTGAATTACTATTTATTTTGTTACATAATGTGAAATGATATTTAAATTGTTAAATATACATTTATCTATCCTAATGACATGTGACATGGTACATGACATACCACATTACAAATGAAAAAATTACAAAGATAAAATGGACTCCATTTTATGGTGGGGGGGGGGGGGGGGGCATGGTGGGTAGTTTTAGGGGGTTAATTGTAAAACACAATCATGACATCTAATACTACCTAGACCTATGCTAATGTTTTGATAAGAGCAAAAGTGAATCATGCTTGGGACTCCCCAAGGCATGCATGTGCCAGCCAACACCCACCCCAAACCCCATGAGAATAAGTTCTCATTTTTCCTAATTAAAATCATTCTTGGCTTATCTCTCCTTATCTCACTAAAATCTCTCATAAAAGAGTTTATGAATACTTTGTTTTAAAATCTAAGATCTTCATATATATTGCTATTGTAGTAATATTATTAGGATTAGATTTTTAATTTAAGGTCACTTATAATATTATCTAGTAAAATTTTTTATTGGTTTTAAGGGATTGTCTTGGGTGCAATCAAGAGGAGTGTTTCTACTATAGAAACTTTGAGTTCATCCTCAACATATAAGCTTAAGAACAAGGTTTGGAAGGTGTCCAAATCTTGTGCCCATATCATCTAAGATTAATGTAAGGAAAAGTTTCTTCTTATCTTGTATTTTGGTTATGCATGCATAAGATCTAAATGGTTTTAAGAGTAAACTATTAGTAAAATAATATTAGAAATGTATAATATCAAGTTTAAGAAACTTACATTTTAATGTTTTAAAACGTATCTTTTTCTCGGTAAAATATATTCATATTTTATTTAGAAAAGAGTTCGAAAACTACCGCAATTCCTATAACGAAACGCGGAAATCTCTCTTTGCAAGTAGGAAACTGCTCGGGAAATGACGCAGCAGGAGCTGCGCCTCTTCCAAGAGTCGCAGTGCCTGCTGCGCCTCTTCCCTGGCTTTGTTTTCCTGTTTCCGGAATATTTTCTAGATTTCTTTCCGTGTTCGAGTTATTCCTAAACTCTTCGGATTTCTCCCTATATAAGGAGAGGTTCGTGCACACTTTTAAGGCACGCGAGTGTTCCGCCCCTTCTTTTCTCTCTCTTTGCATTCTAGACATTGCTCAAAACATTTTGACAACTACGTGCTTGATCAATCGACCACGTAAGCTCATATTCTTCTGGGTTCCCGTCACGTTATTGCATTGACCTACCAATTTGACCAACTCAACAATAATCAATCTTAATTAATCAATCAATCCTCTTACGAGGGCACTTTCTTTACATTCGAGTCGAGCTGTCGCTAAATCGTTAACTTTAGTTCATATCTCGTTTCGTCAACATATAAGTCTGAGAGTGTTTTAATTCATCTTTTGTTTTGTATTTTATTTATTTCATCTAATGTAAGATTCATGTCGGATTTATGCTCAAAACCTTTATTATTTTTTATTATTTCTTATAAATCATCGTTCATCATAATTTCATATTTAGATATTTTGTCTTGACTTGGATCCCTAATAATCGATATTAGTGGGTTTTTATCATATATCAAATTGTGTCTTTAGAGGTTATATTTGTTCATATCAAATCTCTATATTCGTCTTTGATATAATTAGAGTAACTAATATGACTTAAATCACTTAAATTGGACTTGTAGATCATTATAAATCGTAAATCACCCACGAACACTAACTGATTTTGATTCTGGCTCCACAGCCAGAACCCAACTCAGAAACAGACGCACAGAGTGCTGCGCCTCTTCCAGAGGACGCACCTTCTGCTGCGCCTCTTCCAGAGGACGCACCTTCTGCTGCGCCTGTTCCGGGCTGGTTTCTGTCTATGATCTTCTTGACTCGCTCCGACGTAGCTTAAATAGCCTAATAAATCGACTATTATTCTTATTTTCGCTGCTAATATGATTTGTTTTAGTTTTATTAATTCTTTTCTTTATTTCAATTAATCTGTTAAACATATTTCCGACATAGATCATGTAATCCATTGTAATCTTTGTTCTTTTGTAATTTATTTCGTAATCATTGTATGATTTAATTAATTGTTCTCACATGCAATTGAATCTTAAATCCTACTTCTACCTAATTGAATGCTAAGATACATGTTCAACCGACATAGTTTAATTAAGTTCACATGTTAGGATTAAAACGTGGATGTTGCATAGCATGCATATAACCAACAACACATCGATAACAGAAGAGTTTCCCTAATCATTAGTAGAGGGCGCTATCGAGGCGGATGGGATTAGGTGTTCTATCAAAAGAACTTCCTAATACATACCCTCACCCCTTACTCCAGATCGTTGTGAACATCCGTGTCCAATGGCATCCACGAGAGTCATTCTAGACATAGAATGCTAAGGGTAACGAGTTCTTAGTGTTCATGTCATTCCTTTGTGTGTTGACATGACATAAAGTATTCGAACGATTCCAACTTCCCACAAAAGTTGGTGGCGACTCCACAAATGCGTGTTTTCACGCTTGTCCCTCGTTTCTCCATCAGTGGTATCCTGTGTATCACAGTTTGGAAAGAATGGCGAAACCTGTGTATCACAGTTTAGCGATCCCGCTGGGGATTATACACTTACGTGTTACCCAGGGTGAAACTTGAACGAGGTTAGGGAATAGTATGTATGAGGCAGTTGTCGGTTCTCATTACCCGACCTTCCTAGGTCGTTTTATTTGGCCTTCCTAGGCCCAACCCAACCCTTTCGACCAATCGTCATGTCTTGACGGTCCAAGTTCTTATCTGGCCTAAAGATGGATAACGATTGACGTCAACCATACCACAGTGTGTCCTCATGTTAATATCAAGGGCTTTTACTACTCGGGCGAATGGACTAGGAACATGCCTTACTCATGTTTGGTGCAGACCTCTCCATATACCTTAAGTTTGATTGCTTGGTATGGTAACCGACCTTCTAAGCCAAAACCATTTAAAATGCACTCAGCATGCCGTTATTCTGCCGGTTTAAATGTGTATAACCCTTACATGATCACTACTTGACAAAACTTTCAAAATCAAAATCCTTTTTAAAACTGTAAAGCATTTTCAAAGGTGGCCTAAAGTAGCGCAAAATGAGTCGAAACTCTGTTCGAGTGTCTAGTGTTACGTGCTTATTTTACGTGTATTCAATAGCTTAATTAGGCTTATTTTGACTCCCCTTGATATGATTTTAGGCTAGTTTTGCATGGTTTCGTCATGTTTCGATATATACTACGCTTTGGTATGTTTCGTGTTTGTTTCAGGTCAAAACGAGCCATCCTTGGAAAGGTATCCGTGATAGGAGTGATGAGACACGAGTTCTCGGACATTGGAATGAAGGACAAAGGCTTATATGTCATGAGCATAAAGATTGAAGTATTTTATGAAGAAGAAAAGAAAAGAAGAACTCCCCCGGGCGGGGATATTTGTACTCGGGCGGAGAAACTGACACCTGAAGCAAAAATTGGGCAGAAGTTCTTCCCCGGACGGGGGGACTGCGAAAATCCACTATTCGAGTTTTGGAAACTCCAATTTAGCTTAGTTTCCAAGTTCTAATAAAAGACCTATTATTAAAAACCCTTGAATACTAAGTTTTACATACATTGTTTTTATCTTATGCTTAGATTAAGAACCCTAATTACAAGATCTCTCTAGATTAAGATTTAATTACTTTGCTCTTTGGATTATTGCAATTATATTTCGTTCTATTCAACATTCAGGTTCTTTAATTACAAGTATTCCTTCATCTATTCTTTTAATTATGTCTTATATTGTTTTAATTATGAATTGTTTGTCTTCTTTTATTATGAGTGAGTAATTTTCCATCTAGGGTTCGTAGGGTTGTTATAGGGATGACAAGCATGAATTGATTTGTTAATTTTGATTACCTAATCGGTATCTCGGGTTTAGATAAACATTTATATTGAATTGGGTTATTGTTTTTGATTGAATGAATCTAAAAGCAACTTAATTGTTCAATGGGAATTGAGAATTGTTTTGTGACGAGATTTATCCACCAAGTTCATCATCTAATAATAGGTTAAAGCTAAATCAATTTGTGGAAGCAAGGCGGTTTAGTTTAGAACATTAATCTTATCTTTGATTATTAGTTATTCATGGAAGTGTCTAATTGATAATTAGGACTTAACTATCAACTTAATGCCTCTACTTGGTTTAATTTGCTTATGGAAGTAGGTAGGTTGACCAATATTAGGGAGTTTAATTAGCTCGGAAGAGTTTTTAATAGCAAATTAGGTAGTGTCTAATCCGAGTAGTGATTTGGTAATTATTTATCTTTAGTAGAGCTTGTCGACCTATAACGAGACTACGGACCTTAGACCTTTTAGTTATTGATTAAAATCGTTGTTATTTGCTTATAAATTTAGTCTATCTAATTCTCTATTATTGATTCCTCGTAGCTAAAGTATAATCTAATTCGACTAGTACTTAACTTTACTTCCCTGAGATCGACTCGTAAGCATCTACAATTGACCCGTACGCTTGCGGTATTTTTAACTGACCAAGTTTTTGGCGCCGTTGCCAGGGAAGTAACGGTTAATATTAGTTAATTTTAGATTAGTTTAGACTAGACCTGGCAAAAGCAACCCGACCCGAATGACCCGACCCGTGACCCAAAATTGACCCGAACTACAACACCCGAATGTGACCCAAAACCCGATTAGACCCCGACCCGACCCGAACATGACCCGATCTTTCTTGACCCGTAACTGACCCGACCCGAAAATAACCCGATCCAAAACCACTCAACCCGAAAATGACCCGACAAAACATAACTTTAATATACCTTGGCAAACGGGTCAATCGGATCGGGTTCGGTCGGGCCAGTTCGGGTCGGATCAGTTCGGGTCTCATCGTTGGTTTCGGGTTAATTCGGGTCGGGTCGGGTTATTTCGGGTTTCGGGTTTGTTTCGGGTTTGTTTCGGGTCCGTTTCGGGTCAACCGGGTCGGGTTATTTCGGCTCGGGTCATTTTCGGGTCAAAGAACAAGATACAAAGGGCCATTTTATGTCTTTTTGGTTCAATTAAAGCTATGTTTTGTCGGGTCATTTTCGGGTTGAGTGATTTTGAATCGGGTTATTTTCGGGTCGGGTCAGTTACGGGTCAAGAAAAGATCGGGTCATGTTCGGGTCGGGTCGGGTCCAATCGGGTTTCGGGTCTTATTCGGGTGTTGTAGTTCGGGTTAATTTCGGGTCACTGGTCGTTCATCGGTCGGGGTCCGGGTCAATCGGGTCGGGTTTTTTTTTGCCAGGTCCTAAACTTAATTGAACCAAGACTTAAAATGGGGGCCCGTTTGTCCTTCTATTTCCTTTGACCCAAAATGACCCGACGGGCCGAAATAAACCCCCTATACCCAACCACCCAACCCCGGCCCGGTTTGCCTCCGAATTTCGCCCCCGACAACTAACCCGAAACAAACCCGAAACCCGAAATAACCCGACCCGACCCGAATTAACCCGAAATAAACGAAAGACCCGAACTGACCCGACCCAAACTGGCCCGACCCGAACCCGACCCGGTTGACCTGTTTGCCAGGTCTAGTTTAGACTACGTTTTTTTTTCCCTTCAAATGTTATTTTATCTTGGTTTTCCACAATATGAAGATGAGGAATTTTGGGCTTACCTTGATAGACTTAAACAGTTCCTTGACTCATTGGATGGTCACGGCTTTAGCGATGAAGAGTTACGTCTAACAATTCAGAATGGTATAAATAGTCATGTTAGATCTTTGTTTAACTCTTTATGTGGTGGAGATCTTTCTTCTAAATCAACTAATGAAGCTTATGACCTTTTTGACTGGTTAGAACGTGAAAGTCGTAACCCCGAATTCTCGCTTTTAAAGGCTTGTCAGATAAACGATAATGTGAAAACCAATGATGATTTTGAGGCCTTTGATAATAATGTTGAGGGTGATAAATGTATGGGTGAAATTGTTGACATATCAACCAAGGAGATTATTGATGAAATTATTTTACAAGAGGATGAGGTTGGTTATTTCTCAGCCAAGGGAGATGATATATACAACCTCAATCCTACCGCTCATTCATCTATCCCTTCTAAAATTCTTGATTTAGTTCCATCAATTCCCCTTCTTTATCCTCCTCCATGCTTAAGTTCATTATATCTTTCCCATTCCTGTGAATGTTTCGATGAGTACCTTGACGATACATCTTTGTATTTCCTTTCCGAACATTTTGGGACCTATAAAGGTAGACCGCCAGACATATCTGAAACGGTAAGTGATTATTTTGAGGTGATGTTTCATAATATCAAAGATAATGAACGGTGTTTTGGGTCATATGAAACTAACTTTATGGAGCAACCAATGATTAAGGAATGGATTAACATATTCATGTTTGATGAGAGTTCTTCAAGGGGGTATGATAAGTTACAACGTTTTTTATCCATGACGATACTTGTCTATAATTTGAAACGTTGTTACTTACATTGTCATGAAGAGTGCTCGCAGGCTTATGATCGACTCTTGCGATCATTAAATGCTTCTTCCATTGAAGATGATCCAAGCTGAGAATATTGAAAAAGCGTCAAGCTAATGACGTTAAACAAGCGCTTCTTGGGAGGCAACCCAAGTTAGGTATGTATTTATTTTCATTTTTTTTAAAATAATAATGAAGGATCTGTTTAGCTCGTCCGGGCGCGGTTGACCATGTTGTCGGTCAAACCCCATTCCCCCTTCTTTTGTTTATTGTCCCATGTTTTGAATTTCTTGTGCATTGAGGACAATGCGTTGTTTAGGCTTGGGGGAGGATACACTTCATTATATATGTGTTGTAGTTATCTAGTTAGTAGTTCATTCATTCATCATATTGCATTTCTTTCAAAATAGTTCATTCATCGCATTGCATTTCTTTTTTTTTTTTTTTAAAAAAACCAAAAAAAAAGTCAAAAATCTTAAAAATCCAAAAATTTGTCATCTTATTACTAGTGAATTTGGCTTATGCTTAAACATTGATTATGTCTCATTCCATTTTGATAACCTTTGAAGCTTGCTAATTGCATGTTTTAGGCCTTAGTTGTCTTTCTAAGACAACTCAAAAATACTACTAGATGAGTCTTGACACCGTGACACCTCACGGGGCGCGATATCCTTGACCACACCATGTATTAGGCATAACTACTTAAATTGAGAGGATGTAGAGCCTCCAAGACCGGCGTACCTGTATCCGGTCTCATTGTTAGGATTTGTGAGTAGTTTCCCTCTAGGATGCGCTTTACTTGAGTGTGGTGTATTCCCCCGTTCTCCTTGTGCATTCGATCATCTTGCGTTATGAGGCATGTTTCTTTTGTTATAATTTGAACTCCACGTGGCCAAATAGATTTGTTTTATTACCCTTTGAATTAATCCTCTGCTTGTAGCCCGTCTGAGCCTTTCTAGCCTGATTTTCTTTGGTTAACCCACATTATATAGCTACATTCCAAAACCTCCAACCTTAGCCGGTTCAGTCGCGTGTAGTACTTTTGTGGTTATTTTGCTACTAAAGGTGGGTAAGGGTGTTTAATTGTCTAGTCTAATATGTCACTTGTTGATAGCATGAGGTTTATTCTTTGGACTTGTGTATCTTATTACTCTTATCCCATGTCGTTCCTCTCATGAAAGTAAAAAGTTGATGAGAAAGAAAAAAAATGTATATGAAAAAGAAAAAAAAAGAATGAAAAAAGAATGGAAAAAAAGAAAAGAAAGACATGAATGAAGGAAAAAAGAGGGAATGACATGGAGACTTTTACGTATGATGAAGAAAGATATAGTCCTTTAAGTTGGGTTTTGGATTTATGTCCGGATTAGAGTTTGCTTTGTATTGTGATAAACAAATGGTGTCTAATGGGATTTAAATAGGAAGTAGTGATTTTCTAGCATATTTGTCACTTTCCCTGTATGTGTTACAAGGTATAAGATCATTTCACCGTTGTGTTTTAGCTTTTCCGGATTGCCTTACATTGTCTACTTAGTGACGTTGGGTTCCTAATGTTGGATATTCATTTGGTAAGTACAAATACGCGACTACCGGCTTTTAACTCCACATTATCCAAATATGTTGCCTCTTTTTACCCTTCAACCTAAGCCCCGTTGCAACCCTTTGTCTCGCTTGTTTGACTTGAATGCATGAGAATTGGAGGGGTATTCCACTCTTTATTGTGGGCGTGGTGCCATTTTTGCACATTTTCTGCAGGTTGAATAGGTGAGTGCCAAAATCAAAATTGCCTTGTTCTATGTGTGATGAGTGGCATCTTGTGAGCGTCTAGTACATGGTATTGCACGGTTAAAGGATTGAGCATGGAGTGGGGTGTTGCACCGTCTTATGATAATTAATTATGTTTGTGTTTTCACCACTCCCTTTGGTTCATCAAGGGAAGAGGTCTTTACATGTATGATGCTAGTTTCGTGTAGGGTGATGCATTTGGTATTGCGTTGTTTAGCCATTTCACTATCTTGTCCTCCTATTTATTGATTGTTTGCTGAGTATTTGCTTGAGGACAAGCAAGGTTTCGGCTTGGGGGAATTTGTTAAGTGCTTATTTTACGTGTATTCAATAGCTTAATTAGGCTTATTTTGACTCCCCTTGATATGATTTTAGGCTAGTTTTGCATGGTTTTGTCATGTTTCGATATATACTACGCTTTGGTATGTTTCGTGTTTGTTTCAGGTCAAAACGAGCCATCCTTGGAAAGGTATCCGTGATAGGAGTGATGAGACACGAGTTCTCGGACATTGGAATGAAGGACAAAGGCTTAGATGTCATGAGCATAAAGATTGAAGTATTTTATGAAGAAGAAAAGAAAAGAAGAACTCCCCCGGGCGGGGATATTTGTACCCGGGCGGGGAAACTGACACCTGAAGCAAAAATTGGGCAGAAGTACTTCCCCGGGCGGGGGGACTGCGAAAATCCACTATTCGAGTTTTGGAAACTCCAATTTAGCTTAGTTTCCAAGTTCTAATAAAAGACCTATTATTAAAAACCCTTGAATACTGAGTTTTACATACATTGTTTTTATCTTATGCTTAGATTAAGAACCCTAATTACAAGATCTCTCTAGATTAAGATTTAATTACTTTGCTCTTTGGATTATTGCAATTATATTTCGTTCTATTCAACATTCAGGTTCTTTAATTACAAGTATTCCTTCATCTATTCTTTTAATTATGTCTTATATTGTTTTAATTATGAATTGTTTGTCTTCTTTTATTATGAGTGAGTAATTTTCCATCTAGGGTTCGTAGGGTTGTTATAGGGATGACAAGCATGAATTGAATTGTTAATTTTGATTACCTAATCGGTATCTCGGGTTTAGATAAACATTTATATTGAATTGGGTTATTGTTTTTGATTGAATGAATCTAAAAGCAACTTAATTGTTCAATGGGAATTGAGAATTGTTTTGTGACGAGATTTATCCACCAAGTTCATCATCTAATAATAGGTTAAAGCTAAATCAATTTGTGGAAGCAAGGCGGTTTAGTTTAGAACATTAATCTTATCTTTGATTATTAGTTATTCATGGAAGTGTCTAATTGATAATTAGGACTTAACTATCAACTTAATGCCTCTACTTGGTTTAATTTGCTTATGGAAGTAGGTAGGTTGACCAATATTAGGGAGTTTAATTAGCTCGGAAGAGTTTTTAATAGCAAATTAGGTAGTGTCTAATCCGAGTAGTGATTTGGTAATTATTTATCTTTAGTAGAGCTTGTCGACCTATAACGAGACTACGGACCTTAGACCTTTTAGTTATTGATTAAAATCGTTGTTATTTGCTTATAAATTTAGTCTAGCTAATTCTCTATTATTGATTCCTCGTAGCTAAAGTATAATCTAATTCGACTAGTACTTAACTTTACTTCCCTGAGATCAACTCGTAAGCATCTACAATTGACCCGTACGCTTGCGGTATTTTTAACTGACCATCTAGTCAAAATCATTTTTTTCCATTTCGAGTCAAAACTCCTACAACCACACTACGGTTGTCTAGGCCAAACATATCCAAACCAGTCATTTTCAAAATTCCCTTAGAGACTGTGGCACACCCCCACTTCACAAATCGAGTCTTTTTGAGTAAGTGTGTTAGATTGGTCGATCGCGTTTTGATTCGTCGTCGGTCTCTTGCCTAATTTTCAAGATGCCTGGAACCTGTCAAGCAAGTGTTCATCAACCCGAGCCAAATGGTAATGATGAAATCCTAGTTGCGCTCCTTCATCCCCAAAAGACTAAGGGAGAGAAGTCAAAGGATAAAGAGATGAACCAGTTCATGAAGGAACAAAGGCTCCAGCCTTGGTACGTCAAGATACATCTCGAGAAAGGTTAGGTGCACGGTATCCGGATTTCATTAGGAATCCCTCTGAACCCATAACCCTTAGTGGCATAGACGAGTCGTCATCGGCATTCAGGGTCGGTGCTTGTAAGGACTTGATGATAGGGTACATATTACCCAGATGTGAGTGGGACGCTACTTTTGTCAGTAGTGCAACAAAGGCATGACATCGGTGGTGGTTCGAGTCAGCAAGGATAATGACAAACTTGGAAGAAGAAATGAAGAACAAGCTGAACAACTTCTGCATCATAGACGAACAATTTTACTGCCCATAAGACTACTCAAGCTAGATTTGATGATTACGAGTCAGAGTCGGAGTCGGAGTCAGAGTCTAGCGAAGTTCTTAGAGAGTGTCCTTCTGCTGTCACCCCCATCCCCTTGTTTCTCCTAGCTTAGCATCTAACAATAACAACAGTCTGGGGAATGTACCAACAACTGTTCCTTTACCGCCTCTGACTACTGAACAAATGGCCACTTTGTTTCAGCTGTTTTCAAAATTTAATATGAATAAATCTGATTCTGCTTACTCGTTATGTTTTTCTGAATGCAATTCTGTTTATGACGACAATGAGGATAATCCAGACCCAGACTCGATTGAATTACCTCCCCATATAATCAAGGAAATACTACAAGAAGGGAAAGGGGCACCAGTCATAGAAAACACTGAACCCATCAATGTAGGGACCGAACTAGAACCCCGAGAACTTAGAATATGGACAACCATAAATCCAACTAAAAGGCCAAATTTCGATCAAGCCAGGTTTCAAACCCGTAAAACAGAAGCTCCGTCGAATGAGGGCTGAATGGGCTCTTAAGATCAAAGAAGAGGTCGACAAATAATTCACGGCCGAATTCATTAAAGTTTCCGAGTATTCTGACTGGGTGGCTAGCGTAGTTTTCGTACCCAAAAAGGATGAACGAATCCAAGTTTGTGTTGATTTCATAGATCTCCCAAAGATGACTTCCCTCTACCGTATCTCGACATATTGGTAGATAAAACAACTGATCACGCATTATTATCCTTCATGGATGGTATCCCGGGTATAACCAGATCAAAATGGCCGAAGAAGACATGCATAAAATAGGTTTCGTCACTCCATGGGGCACATACTGCTACACTGTTATGCCATTTGGACTAATTAATGCTGGAGCTACATACCAACGTACCGCAACTACGTGCATGCCATGATGCATAAAGAAGTGGAGGTATACGTAGATGATATGATTGTCAAGTCCAAAGACATAAAAGGGCATATCGATAATCTTCCCAAGTTCTTTCTCAGATTGCGCTAATACAACATGGTACTTAACCCTCAGAAATGAGCATTCGGAGTAACTTCAGGCAAACTCCTAGGACATATCGTCAGTCAGAGGGGAATAGAAATTGATCCATCCAAGATCAAGGCCCTAATCGAAATGCCACAACCCCAAACAGAGAAGGATGTTAGAGGTTTCCTGGGCAAAGTACAATATGTGAGTCGGTTCATATCGAAATTCACTATGATTTGTGAACCTATTGTCAAAAAGCTAAAGAAAACAGATCATACCATGTGGGATGATGATTGCCAAAAGGCATTCGGCAGAATTAAGGAGATATTATATGCAAACCCGATATGGGACGTGATATCTTACTTTGAAAGACTTAGTTGACTGCTTATCGTTGACTTCATTGATCCATATGGCATTGGAGTTGAGGTTAGGGGTTAGATCATCTTGACTTCATCTTTGTCTTTGGTAAAATTCTCGTAAGTATGCGGTCCGACTTCATTTCTTCTTCTTTGGGACAAGTGAATGATCCCGAGACACTTCTACATTAACAAGACTTGCTTCTACTAGCCTTGTGTTTCAAGATTATCGTTTGGTTTGACAGGAAATGGCGCAAAAAAGTCCTTTTACCTACAAAACTCAATTGGACGCGAGAAATACCTACAGAACGATATTAGCTCATATAATCACCTATAAAGGTACAAAAGACATATATAATTGAACTAAAACAAAGGATAAGATCATACACAAATAGCACACATCATCAATAAGAATGAATAAAGCACAAATCATTAGTATATGTCACTATCAAGCGGGCGTCATTGAGTGTTCAATTAAAAGGATTCCTAATACATACCCTCACCTCTTACTTGGAATTTCTATGAGAATCACTAGTTATAGGCATTACGAGGAGTCATTCTAGACATTAAAATAGAAGAGGGATGATATAGTGTTATGTGACAACCCTCGCGAATGCGGAAATATAAAACATACAAGCATGTGAAATAATATGCGGAAATACGGTATTTTTTAAAACTTTAAACATGCAAGATATATATAACACGAGGTGTGTCAAAATGTTACAAACTAAGTACGGAATATACAATAAAGAGACGGGGTCTCTTAAAATGTTAGCAAAGAACAAGTGTTTAACCAAAACTATCTACTATCGTCTAGAGGTGAACTTCCAGGGACAACGCCCGCTAGCTCACCCCCGAACCCCAAAATATCGTATCCAAAAAGTCATCCATAGCAAGCAACCTGTTCATCCATGAAAAACATGAATGCCACAGTCAGTGGGGAGTAACTCCGGGTTCTCCCAGCCATATCACATCAAACGTACATATAAGGAAATACAAAAGTAAAGCAAGCATATATATATACATGTGAGTTGCGATAAGAATAGATAGGCAATTCTATAGAAAATGATAAGATCATATGGAAATCAAATCCGAACCATCATGCTATTCAAAGACTCGGGAAAGACACTCTTAGGCAATCGAATACGCTCACTAGGGCTTACATCTCACCGTTAGCGGTATAAGATTGATAAGATTGAGACTCGACAAACAAACCAAGTCAAGTCATGCGATGATTACACAAAATCCAACATATTATCATCCATTCACGAACCAAGACAATGACGATGTCCAATCATGCAATGACCATGAACAATATCATGAAATCACGCATTCAAAGAACGACGACTCAAAGACGACATATCTCACGGTAAATGAAACGCACTAGCATCGTGTACATGGCAAGTATGATTAAAAGGCATCCACGGGATAAAACATTTCCCTGAACTCATACGCGATGCTTACATTTCGCCTATGTAGACTATTTTCCTCCTGGTAGCACGACGATAATAATACGGTCCTAGTCTAAACCTGGCCAGGATCTCGGAATAAACGTGTTCCGATTCGACATGCGATGACGTTTCGCATCCAAGACTCGGTCTTACAATAAAAATGCCGAGTACCCCAAATTCGGTAGATCAATTCACGAAAGAGGCGGAAAAGAGCTCAAGCCTCATAACAAGCGGTACGCTACATGCAAATAACACCACCTCGCAAGTACACAACATTTGACGGCCGGGTCGAACAACGCATAGCGTTCAACTCCCAACAACGTCGTCGTATGCCCACTAACACATGCAATTAAGCAGTAGGATACCTCTCCGTTCCGACATTCCAGCCTACGAACGGGAAGGTAGCCAAGGGAATGAGAGTACAAAGCACAAGACAAAATAGTGCTCAAACCGTATCATTTGTAAAAACCGACTCAAAGTGGAAACATATCGAAAACCGTCACAAACATGTGATACAAGCGAAAGAGATATCATATATCCAAAACATGAATCAATACATGATACATAAGCATTAGAACAAGTTTAAGAAGCATGATAACTAGGAAACATAGATAACTCTCCAAAACAACAAGTTTGGAAACTAACTAAAACAAGGGTTCACTTCAAACTGTCATAACTAGAGTTCTAGACATGAAAATACAGAAATTCCAATTCGAGGTGATAGCTTATCCTCCTACGGTTCCAAGGAATGGTCACAAGCCTAAAACAAGCAAGTAACGAAGGAGATATGATCATTCTACCAAAAAGGGTCAGTGCAGTGAAACTGCACAAGTCACGACCGTGACTTGTATTTCACGACCGTGAAATGAGGTTTCACGACCGTGAAATGAGTTTCACGACCGTGAAACACTCTGTTTCCAAATCACCCGAGAGCCTTCAACAACAATCAATCCTATCATTTCCAAATCATTTCAATTCTCATATATACTTCAAATAATCATCAACCATCAATAAAATTCATCAATATTCATCATATAACATCATTCACTAATCATAGCATGGTTTCTAATCTTCCTAATCGTATTCTAATACGATTTCTAGCATATAAACATGTAAAACACGTAAATGATACCGAGTAACCCTTCACCGTTACCTTTACGCGTCTTTAATCGATTACTAAGCCCTCCTAGTAGTCTCCACCTACAAATAGGTAATAAAAGATGAATAAAATTCATCTTGAGAAAGACGGATAATTTAAAAAGCGATAAAGACGGTAATTTTATTACCAATACGGATAGAGGAAGGTAAGAGGGAAGGAATAAGACGAACTTACGTGAATTCCGTCGAGTAACGAAGAAGTTACGTCAATTCTAAGCTTGAAATCAAAGAGGGAAAATGAGATTTCTTAGAGAGGAAGGAAGTGTGTTTGATTTTGTGTTTAATGAAGAATTAGGTTAAGGAAGGGAGTTGTGTGAGATGTGTAGGAAAAGTCAAAGACGATTTCCAAAGTCCAGAAAAGTCAAACTAGACTGAAGACGGCTTTTTCATGAAATCTCGTAGAAATTCCAAATACGAACTCGGAAATTCAAAATTCGACTCGGAACTTAAAAAGCTAATTTAAAACTTAAAATTACTGAGACGATTTCGTAAAATATTTCTACTAGAAAAATAGGGTACATTTGCGGGTGTTACATTGACCTTATGAAAACACATCTTGAAAGAAATGTTAAAATAACCTGGGTCTTTAAGTTTGGAAAGAATGATAATCTTCTCTTCTTCAAGGGTAGGTTCCTTGCGAGAGTCTTTGGTTGCTTCTTTTTGCCTAGATGTTTTGCCAATCCGTGCCTCCAACCTTGAGAAAGCTTCATCATTTACTTTTGTCGATTGAACAACTCTTTCTTCTAATGTCCCTTGAGCTTTTATCAATGTCATGATCAAAGCTTCGAGACGGGATGTCTCCTCATGTGTAGGGACTTTGGTTGGTTTGGCTAGTGTTGGATTGTTGCAAAGTTCATGGGGTAACCTAAAGATAGGCTCCTTACTCTTTCCATTCCCAAGAGGATGATCACAAGGTTGGTCACTTATCATGTCAATTGTGACAATCGATGGTTCTTCATTCCCTTTGGTGTTTTGACCAGAACTCGATGGGGTCAACTCCTCTACTCTCTTGTGGAGAGATAAAATGGTTGATTTGAGTGAGTTTAAGCTAGAAAAGAAGTATGAGTACATATTATGTTGGGCTTGGATTACTTCTCTTAACTTAACATCTACTTTTCCTATGACATGATCATTTTGAAAGGATGAGTGTGGCATAGTAGGAGGTGTATTGGTGGGTTGAGTTTGGCGAATTTGTGGGTGAAAAGGGTTAAAGGGTGTGAGTTTGTTCCCACATCATTGAGGTACATGCCCTATCCCACCACAAAGTTCACATGGTATTGTAAATGAGGTAAATGGATTGAAAACTTTTGGGCGATATAAAGTGCTTTTTGGGGTGGTTTCGTTTGGTTGAACGGGACAGGCTAAGAAAATGGTAGTGTCAACATCATTTGAAGTTTCCACTCGACTTTTGTTTCGCTCTCTCCCATTAGTTTGTGAACCTTCCCCCCTTTCTTTTTGTGAATTAGTTGATAGGTTTGACAAAGTGGTTTTAAACCTACGGTGAAAAGCGATGACAATTTCTTCCTACTCCATTGGCCTTGTGGCTTCCTTTAAATGATGGGTGAACCACCATTTAGCTTCTCCCTTTAGTGATAAAGGAAAAAGAGTTTCTCTAATTTCGTTTTGGGTGATTCCCTCCCTCACAAAGGTTTGACACAATTCACAAAAGGTTTGGATATGGTGTGACGGGTTTTCATTTGGTTTACCACTAAATTGGTTACCCACGACGAGAGCAATCAAAGTCATATGGACCCTTAGGATCCCACTAGCGAGCTCAAAAACCCGGTACCTTGGATCTTCCCTTGTTAGTACCATTTTTGTCAACCTACAAGAAAAAACACAAAAATGAAAGTTAGTAACGATTTAGGTACGGTTGCACCTAAAAATGGTAGAATTTTTAAACAAAAACCAACAATTCATAGATAAACAAAACCGTGCTCCCCGGCAACGGCGCCAAAATTTGATCGGTTATGTCGCGGTCCCGATACAAAAATAATTACCCACACTTAGGCTAACAACATAAGGAATGTAATTAGGGAAGTAGGGTGTCGATCCTCAGGGAGTACGTGTTAACTATGAATTGCTATGGAGTGATTTTCATTTAAGTTCGAGTCATTTGAGGTGGTGGTCTAAACTACTAACATAAAATAAAATGACAAGTATGTAAATGACAATATGTAAATGACGAATATGTAAATGACAATATGTAAAACTCAAAACAGACGACTTACCCGATCGGGTTGTCACGTATCCGATCGGGGAATTATACTGATCCAAGTGACGGTATTTAAAATCTAACTAAAGCGATATTTAAATGACAATATTGAAAGGCTATCTAACTAGACTAATAAACTAGCTAATAACAATAATGTAAACTATCTAAGAACAATAATAAAATAACGATAAAGTAAACTAACAAAACAACAATAAAATAAACTATCTAAAACGGTAAAATAAACTATCTAATCAAACTGATATAGTGAAAGAGAAATACATGTAAAACGATTTAAAAGTTTCATTGATACCAACATTAGAATTACTATGATTGTCTAAGCCTTGTAGCGGTATATTCCTCTCGGATTCGTACCGACCTTTTAGTGGGTCCTAACGTCCTCTCAGCATGGTTAGGTCACTAAACCCCTATTGGCAGTCCTAATTCCCATCCCAACTCTCGTTATAAAGACGGAAATTGACTAATACAAACGATTGTTCATGGCCACTAAACAAAGTTATAGAATTTGGCATGACCAAAGGAAGAAACAACTAGATGGTTCAATTGATATCTACTTCTCTTTTAATTTATTTTAACTAGTAAATCATTTCAATATTACAATTCCATTTATTTTATTTACACAATGTTAATTCTACAATATTATATCTAGTTTATGTGATCATATGCTTAAGTAAATTAATAAGAAAAAGATGTAGGAAATTAGACTATGAAATATAAATACTAAAGTGATTAAGGTGATTATACTAGTAATGATTTCGATGATAATTTTTATAATTATATGATTAGGTAAAATGAAAGATGGCATAATAGACAATATTTTAGGTTCAACTAGATTGCTTTTACATTGATTTTTTAACAACAATAATATGAGAATGATACTAATGAGATTATAATTCATGATGATTAAAATTGCATAAGTAAATCAAGGATAGAGGATTACCGAAATTGGAATGCAAATTATGTAGGAAATAAAGTATAGAACAATTATCCAACTTAATAACAAAAGCTTATAAAAACAGTAGAGAAACACTAAGAAATTGCATAAACTATATTCTAAAACTTGTATGAAAGAAGTAAACTATGAGATTATTATGAAAGTATGCTAATTGTATGTAAATGTAAGCTAAGGATATGATAAAAGATGATATGAAGTATGTAAGTTGATGTCTAATTGTTGTGATGATCATTGGCTTTTATAGGGCTGCATGGCTGCTGATCTCTCATTCATATTCATACCCTAGACAAAGCATTTAATCACTCATTTAAGCTCGGTAGAAGAAGAACCAAGTAACGTTCTTCTGCAAACATACCCGATCGAGTAAGTGCAAAATCTGATCGGGTAAGTGTGCAAGATGAATTTTCTCGTCTTTTCCAATTTCGTCTCTTGGGCACGGAATCCTATGCCTTGGTCTTGGTCAATGTAATACATAAATGGGCTTGGGCTAGTCTTCCTTTGACTTGGGTTGATGTTTCCCTTTGAAGTTCAAAGTCAATGTCCAAATTGAGTCCATTCGAGGAAGGATGTAGCGGAATCATAGTCAAATCGTGAAATGGCTATCATCGGTTCCTTGAAAACTCGTATTCTAGTGCCTTTGCTCCATAAAGTAGGAAAATATAGCAAAACCGCTTCATTTCCTATAAAACGAGTCAAAACACGCAAAACAACTAGAATAACAATATTAGCTCGTTAATTACTTAACAAAGTGCATAAATCGTATAGAAATCGAGCTAAAACGGGGGATAAATTAGTACAAAATATCACTTATCATCCTCCACGAAAGCAAACCCACAAACCCCCCCCCCCCCCCCCCCCCCCGCTCTGCGCGTACCCCTGTTCCAGCCACCCATTGCCGCCACTAGAGCCACCATTGCCGCCACCAAAACCACCTAGTCCAAACCTATACTATAGCCTAGAACATGGACCCCATATTCGACCAAACCCAAGACCCATTGCTCACAAATCAGTCCACAAAAAACCTCGTGATGTAACCCATGTTTTGGCGATAACCCGAAACCATATTTCGACCCATTTTGCGACCCGTATACCCACCCATTAAAACTCGTGTTCTCATGCCTTGGTAGAAAAGTAATAGGACTCTAATATCTCAGAAAAAATCATACAAATTCGTTCCAAATCCACCTCAAATTTCCTTACCAAAACCGAGTAGGAAACCTTTCCTAAACACCTCCAAAGTCCAATCTTTTCTAAATTCGATTTACACCTAGATTATATGAGATATAGGACTCCCTTACCAGTATATAAGGAAGCCTTGGCAATCCTAAATTGGGGGAACGGTATATCAATAACACACGATTAAAAAGCAAGAGCACAGAAACACACAAAATCTTCCTTCTTCAACCTCTAGCAAAAACCGAACCCTTAGCAAGGAATTACCATTGATACTCATGTAATAAAACCTCCCTAGTACTCCTATAAGACTTAGGAACAAGTCTCAAGGTTCATACACGAATTTAGGTGACGATTAGAGGGATAAAAAGCCCTCTTCTTCACGTTTGCTTCTGTTTTGGGCAGCCTCTATTGTCACTCGTTTTAAGTCTGTAAACCTTTATTTTTGTCTCTTGCGACAAATCAAAACATTGGAGTCCAACGATTCCATAACGTCTTTTGGAACAGAATTTGAGTCAGAAACGAAGTCGTAGTGTTGATTTAAAAATTGCCACTCGAGTCTCCAAAAAACCATGAAACCAAGTTTGTTTTCTTTTGAATTTCTTTGTTTTTTGATTTTAAAGATTAAACGTTTTAATATTTTATTGTTTGATTGAGTTTAAAAACCTTCGAAGACGTCCCCTTGGGTGAAAGCTTGCATCCAACGTTCTTGAATACCGTCCGAAGTAGATGTAAGTTGAGGGTGCGACAATTTTATTCCTTTTCTCCATTTTATCGCTTATCGTTTAATTATCGTCTTTTATTATTAATGTTGTTAATGATATTTTTCGATGATGATTGATGACTAATTATAATTAATTGCTGTAGGATTAGTACTAATTATGTTTGATTATTGTTTAATTGTGTTCAAACATGAATTGGATGATAAAAATAATTAAGATGAAATTTTAATTAGTTTGTTCATGTTTTTTAACATGTTAGTTTATTTAGTTTAAATTATGTGATCATTTGAGTTAAATTGACTTGTTATGTTTAAAAACACGTTTAATCAATCTTGTAGGATAAATTAATGAAATTGATTTATTGTGTGTGTTGTATCGTGTTAAAAATCATGTTTAGGATTAGATATGATTGTTGGCATGTTAATTGTTAGGTTCAATTTAATTATGAAGTAATTAAATTAAAATCACATGTTAGTTTGCTTGATTGATATTGTTTGATGATTATTAACATGTTTGTTTATAATCTTGATAATGATATTGTTTGTTAAATCATAACTTATCCCCTAGTTAATTTGTAGAATATAAATTAAATTGATTAGACATTCATATGTGATACATCTACTTTCACATAGGATTAAATGAACTTCTTTAAAGAATTTAATGAATTCATCTTTCTTATGACGATCTTTCTCGTTAGTTAGAATGAGCTGGCTTAGCATCCATTCTATTGCACTCGATGACTAGAATAGTCAATTATGATCCCAAATTGGACCGTGTTGGTCCGTGTGTGTCTCGGCCATATGGCCTCTTTTGTTGGTTTGTTTTATTGCTTTGATTTGTTAATTATTGCAATTTAATTCAATTGTTTGTAATTAATTATCGCAAGGTTGTTGTAATTAATTCAAATCGAGTCATGTAATTTAAAATAAGGGTCGAATGTCCTTTATTTATTTGAGTCAAATGTTTTCATAAAACCTTTGTTTTAATTGATTAAATTGAATTATTTAATCAATTAGATCAAAGCGATTGTGCAAAGTAATAAGAAGGTTAAGGGCGAAGTTCATGTGAGCCATAACCTTCTGATTAGCACGTTTTTGTGTCTAGAGTAGGTGTGAGAGTCGTGTTGTTTAGTCCATTTTATATAGATCGAGTTGTATCTATTTTCAATTGTTTGCGCATCGAGTTGACGTGAATCGTCTGGGTTATAATAGTTTAGTCCCACTGGCTCCCCGTCCCCCTTAAGCCTTGTTGTGATTGCTTACTAAAATAGCATAGATCAAATGAACTCACATGCTAAATCACTTGGACATAGTAGATTTAATGCATTAAATGACATCGAAACTATCTCATATGTTAGGGTTTAGAACAATGTTTGCATTTGCATAAACAATCGTAGTTTAACTTGATAAGCCATCATCATCCTTAGTAGAGGCCGTTATTGCAACGGGCGGGGTTGGGTGTTATTTTAATGATATTAATTTAGCTTCCCAAAACGTACCCTCACACAAATCCTTTTCTATAAATGGTTTCCAAGTTCCTAAAACTTGGTGGCGACTCCTTTTCAAAACGAAAACCCCACGTGGATAAAAACCTACACTAGTCTTGCCAACATCCACATTTTGGCGACTCGGCTGGGGATGTATAACTTGAAAAGGATAATGATGGCTAGGTTGAGTAAAATTGTGATTGTTTCTAATTCATGCATAAACCCTTTCAAGGCTTTAGGATTAGCCCACCTCACCCATTGGATAAATTCCTTTGGTTAGGATGTGATGCCACTATGTCATACGTAGCAATGCTCGTATAAAGATGATTTTGATGAGGTCTTCAGGTACGAGTATCTACCATATTGCACATTGCTTATGGGGTGGTCGACCTCTTTGACAAAACGATTTCATTGGCTTAGACCCCTTTAGTGTACCAACCCATACTTAGAAAGAGTCTAGGCTCATGCACGATTAATATGTGAATTCTAAGGTGCTATGTGAAAATTCCGTGTAAGTTTTCGAAAATTCCATGTCCATTTTCAAAATTGACTTTCAAACTATTGTTTTTAACCCGGAATGCTGCCAAAATAGATGTAGGTTTTGTTTTTACCAAAATGAGCCTTTTATAGCCGGCATGCTGCCCATTTAAAACCTCATTTCGAATACATTCATCATTTTAAAACCGATTTTAATGTAACCTTACCTAAGCATAGAATGTGTCTTGAGACGAGTATAGTCGTGTCTAAGGTCCAAGTTGACCGTGTTAGGCCTGTTACACGACCCAATTGGGTCGCCTAAGTCACCTCTTGGGTCAATGTTATGTACGTCGACCATTTGGTCAAAGTCAAACCACGAAAATGCCTCATTTAGGACACTTGAGGCATTACGTTGAACCCATGAACCATGTTTGGTTTAATCAAGGGTTAGTCACACCAAGTCGGTGTCATGTCTGATTTTAGAAGTTTAGTTTGGGTCGATTCGTAGTCCTAGTTAGGTCTAAGACCCAAATTCCCATGTGTGCCCCCTACAAGTGAGCCAATTTTCTCATTTCCCGGGTCAAAGTCCGTCGTTGAGTCAAGTTCGAGTCAATGGTTAGGTCTACCAGTCGAGTCCTTGATTGTGCAGGGGTTTTTTAGTTCGAATATTGATTGGTTCAGGGTTTTCTTGTAGAAAGGCTGGGTCAAACTAGAAAAAAAGCAATGGAAGCTATGATGGTCCAGCTCAGCAAGACCATGAACAAAATGATGGCTCGGCTAGAAGCCATTGAGACTAAGGTTAGTGGGGAAAGCCCTACCCACCTAAAATGATTGAGATTGAAAAGCGATTCAAGCTAATTAAAGATCAATTGGAGCTATCTCAAAGGGAGAACATCCACTTTGAAAATGCTAGGACTTACTCTCTAGTCCAAGACAAGCTATCCCAGAACTTTGTGCTCAATGACATTCCTAAGTTTAAAGGGACTGAGGATCCTCTGTAACACATTCGATCCTACAAAAAGTACGTTGCTTTGAAAGGGGTACCTGCAAAGATGTTATCCCACATATTTGCTCAGTTTTTGGGGGAGCACCCAAAAGCTTGGCTCTATAGCCTAAAGTTAAAGAACTACCCTACATTTGAAGAAATTACAGTGTAATTAAGTAAGCACTATGCCGACAATGCCAAGATACAAACTAGTATGCAAACTCTCGAGGTGACGACCCAAAAGGAAAAGGAGGGATTTACTGACTTCCTCTCAAGGTGGCGCGCGAAAAACGTGAAATTGGCCAGAAAGCCCGATGAAACAGAAATGGTAGATAAGTTTTTGAAGAATTTAAGACCCAACTATCGTGATGCTATGAAGTACCAGAATTTTAGCTATTTCAAAGAGTTGATAAGGGTAGGAAGAAAGGTGGAAGACGATGTTAGAATGGTAGAAACCGCTGAGAAACCAAATGGGGTACACAAGGGCCTGTTCCTCCAAGTTAAAGGCACCTGTTGATGCCCACCATGATCAAGCCATAAATCTTTTAGGAGAAGCTTCTAAGAGACCGCAACGCTCTAGCCTAAGAGTGTTCGCAGATATAAGGTGTACCTATGCATGTGCCCTACATGTGCCCTAGAGCTAAAGATCACAGATATAGGAAGCTAAAGCTAATTGGACCAACTCCTGAACTACCATAGGAGTAACAAAATAGATGGTACAAGCATGCTGCATATTATGCTTATCACTAAGGCAAGGGACATGACGCGAAAAATTGTTGTTACCGTCTCAAGCACGAAATCCAGGATAGGATCGAGAACGGAACGATCTCAATCACGACCGTCAAGCCCAATAATATTACCAACCCAATTGGAGATCATGCAAATAAGATCTTTGTCGAAGACAATGCTGATGTGTCCCATCTTATTCAGCCAGGATGCCGCCAAATTGGGACCTATGTGGGGAAAATATTCGTTGATCGCTCTAAGTTCTAGCCCAGTTCGAAGTATGAGGCCCAAGACGAGATTTGATGATTTCGAGTCGGAGTTTCATTCCAGTTTTAGTCTAAGTCTAGTCTAGGACTTTCTTTTCTTTCAATCGAGTCATAGTTCCGCGATCTAGGGTGTGTCCTAGATATCGTTCTATCCTCGAGTCTATCAAACGTTCTCATTTAGAATAAAAGTATTACATGTTCATTTCCAGATCTATTCCACTTTGTTCATCAATCTAAATTGCACAACGCACACGAAGGGTGCTCCTAGCTATAAATGTATCCCATTTTAGATGTTAAGGTACCTTAGGATACGGTAACCGTTTTCTTTACCTATTCCATGTCTGGCGGTAGATTACTCTATCAAAACCTTTGCTCAAGACAGGCCTAATAACTGATTCTATGACGAACTTAGACTAGCTCTTTTTTCCCATGTTAATGACGGAAGGCAAGCTCATTCCCCACAAAAATACCCTTTCTCGAAGAGAAAATAAAAGACTAGCCAATTTTAACAAGGAATGTTAGTACTAACCCAAATCGATAGACGAAGCCCAAACGTTTCAAGGAGAATCCCCTGCAACCGAATGCGTTGTTTCAAAAGAAAATAGAAAAAAAGGAGAAAAAGAAAAAAAGAAAAAAAAGAAAAAGAGAAGAAAAGAAAAAAAGAAAAAAAGAAAAAGAACAAAAAATGCGAAAAATGAGCGAAAAAAAAGAAGGAAAAGAGATACGAAAGAAAAAGAAAATGGCGAAGTTGAATGTCAAAGTTACAGGAACTGTAAGACATATGTACCTAAAGCCAAAGTTTGATAGGCGAAGCCAAAACGTTATGTAGCAACCTTTCTACCCCTAAGTCATTCTTGAGACAGTTACAGAGTAATAGTCATGAATTTTGATAATCATCCCGCTTGTGTCGTTACACCAAGCCTTTAGAGTCCATGCATGGAAATTTGAAGCCACATTGTTTTACCAACCCATTTGTACTCAGGTTTTGTCAAACCCAAAGACACATTTTCCATACACGATAAAAGCCATAAACCATTGGCTTTAACACTAGAAAACTGGCCTTCAGAATGACGGCCCACTTTTCAAGCCTTTTGTTTCCAAGCTCTATATCCCAGAAAAAAATCACAGCCTCTTGCACCAACCCTGGACACCGAATTTGACGGTACCTTACAGGCTAGAGCGGGATACAATATGATGTTTTAGGTGAAACCTTCGAGTGTGTACACACAAATGAAAAATGACTACGTTTATGCACCTTTATCGAACTACGTCGGGTTTGATTTCGCCCCACGCGAATACGTATGCAGTCTTTCAGAATGAAGACTCAACCTATCCACGATGTATCTTGTCGGGTTTTTCTTATGGGTCTTAGCCAAAGTCCAAAAGAAGCCACCTTTTGTCGAGTCAGTCTTAGTACTCGGTTTAGTCTAAGACGAAGATGTAGATTCACGATGACTAGTTGTCAAGTCTCGTAATGAGTTATGTCTAACATTGTTGGCAAAGATGTTTGGTCACCCATGCGAAGCGTCGGGTCCAATTGCTAAGTTGATAAGAATTTGTGCCGAGAATCGAAAAAAGGAAAGCCCACTGAAAAGAAAGAAGGCGGTGGATAAAATGAAAGCCCGCTAAAAAGAAAAGAGGCGGTGGAAAAAATGAACAAAAGCCCGCTGAAAAGAAAGATGGCGGAGGCAAAAATGATAAAACCCGCTGAAAAGAAAGAAGGCAGAGGTGAAAGATGAACGAGACATAGATGACAATTCTCGATAACAAATGATGATGTAGACGTTGTTCCGAGTTGGAAACAATGAATGTTGATGAAGTTTGAGTTCGGGCCATAGTAGCATAATGCTCAGTGCCAGCCGTAGAGCTTCAAATTTGGGTCAGTGTCTTCTTACGCCAGTACCAGCAGTGGATGAAAATGCTGGGCGTAATTGAAAGATGTTAATTGCCGGTTGGGCTTTCTAGCGATGGGAAATGAGTCATCGAAGTTATGCATATGGAAGTAGGTCTTAACTATTCAGAAGCGATGGTTGAAGAGTTCTACCCCCAACGAGTCAATATTTGAATTAAAACCCGTACACACTTACAGGTTTTAATTTATTTTTAGTTTGAAGGTAGTGGTCTACGCCCACATTGATTACGGATCGAGTCGGAGTGTCCGAGTCACATCTGAGTATGCAAGAACCCATAAATTCAAAATTTTAAATTTTTTTTGAAATGTTTCAGAAATATGCGGATGGATACCCATTTTAAAATGTTCGGGTGGATACCCATTTCAAAATGTGCGGGTAGATACCTATTTCAAATGTAAGATGTGCGGGTGAATACCCATTTCAAATAAATTCCGGGTCGTCGACCCATCCTTATTTTCAAACTTTTGAAATGTTTGTTAATTTTAAATGAAAGATGTGCGGGTGGATACCCATTTCAAATGAATTCTAGGTCGTCGACCCATCCTTATTTTCGAAATCTTAAAATATTTGACTACATGATCATTATGTGTGTTGTTTACATGATCGTTATGTGTTTTGTTATGTATCTAGTTTAAGCAGGATATGCTTCAAATGGGGGGTCTAAAATTTTCGACATTAGACTCAATACAACTAGGGCTCTGAAGCTGTTGGCTTCAAAGACCATTGTCAAGATGAAACCAGGATATCCACAAGCAAATAATCCCCGACAAAGGAATGAAGGAACTTTTACAAGTAGCTCGGATGAGCAAGGCACAAAGATGAAGTTGAGTAGAACTCGGATGAGCGTCGTTTGATGATTAGGAGGAACTCCACAATTAAAGTTTAACTCGATAGTTTAACTCGATAAGCCATCATCATCCTTAGTAGAGGCCGTTATTGCAACAGACGGGGTTGAGTTTTATTTTAATGATATTAATTTAGCTTCCCAGCGTGTACCCTCACACGAATCCTTTTCTCTAAATGGTTTCCAAGTTCCTAAAACTTGGTGGCGACTCCTTTTCAAAACGGAAACTCAACGTGCATCAAAACCCACACGCGTTTTTCCAGCATCCACACACCCATGATGTCTCACCACCTTCTCACTTGTCTTACATCGTTACCAAATTTTACCTAGTCGTCATTTCACCACCATCTCACCTGCTTTACACCGTCACCAACTTTCCCCTAGCCCTTGGCGTACCACCAACCTTGCAAATAACCAACTTTTGAGCCACCACTTACACACCCTATCATCTTCCCTTTAGTTATTATGAGTTGCCCAGATATAGATAAACGTGTAAACAACGAGCATAAAGTGGGGGCGGTATGTAGTAGGGTCAGAAGAAAATTGGATGTCGGTGGGGGTTATGGTGTTTAATGTGAACGGTGTGGGCATAACGTTAAGTTAGCCATAAGATAGCATTATTAGAGGTTAAGCATTTGATAAAATCTCAAAAAAAAATTAAATAAGTAGCCATGTCATCATGTAAAAGATAAATTTAACAAAATAGAAGTTCAAGGTTACGGCGATGGTTAATAATAAAAGTTAGGGGTACTACGTATGTTTCGAAAAGTGAAGGGGTACCATGTAGAAATCTTAAAAATACAGGGGTATCACGTACAACATCACAATTTTTGTAACACCCGGAAATGTACCCTATTTTTCTAGTAGAAATATTTTACGAAATCTTTTCAGTGATTTTAAGTTTTAATTTATAATTTTAAGTTTCGCGTCGAATTTAGAATTTCCGAGTTCGTATTTGGAATTTCCGCGAGATTCCATGAGAATCCCGTCTTAAGGCGTCTTTGACTTTTCTTGACTTTTGAGTCGTCTTTGACTTTTCTTGACTTTTGAGTCGTCTGTGACTTTTCTTGACTTTTGAGTCGTCTTTGACTTTTCTTGACTTTTGAGCCACCTTTGACTTTCGTTGACTTTTCCGACTCACCCTTTACTTATACTCCCTCATACTCCTTAACCTAATATTCATTCACACAAACACAATTCACCTTTCTTCCTCTTTAAGAAAGATCAAAACCTTGCCTCCCTCTTGATTTTCGATCTTTGAATCATCGTAGCTCCCTCGTTTCTTGTCGGAATTCACGTAAGTTCGTCTTATTCTTCTCCTCTTACCTTCCTCTATCCGTCTTAGTAATAAAATTACCGTCTTTCTCGCTTTTTAAATTATCCGTCTTTCTCAAGGTGAATGATATTCATCTTTTATTATCTAATTGTATGTAGGTGGAGATTAGGAAAGCTTAGTAACCGTTTTAAGACGCAAAAAGGTAACGGTGAAGGGTTACTCGGTATCATTTACATGTTTTACATGTTTATATGCTAGAAATCGTATTTAGAACACGATTAGGAAGATTAGGAACCATGCTATGATTAATGAATGATGTTATATGATGAATGTTGATGATATATATTGATTGTTGATGATTATTAGAAGTATATATGAGAATTGGATTGAATTGGTTAAGTGAGCAAAGCTCACGGGTGAACTGGTGCTCCCTGCCGGTCGACCGGCCGCCGGTCTGCCAACCGGCTGGGAACACTCCAGTAACATTTTTGGAAAATTGGAATTTGTATGATGAGGTGCTCTGTGCCGGTCGACCGGCCGCCGGTCTACCGACCGGCCCAGACTACATTTATCTGTTTTTGGTGATTTTTGGATTTTGCCTTGTGTTCTGTGCCGACCCACCGGCCACCGGTCTCCTGCCCGGGCTGGAACACGGCTGTATATTTTTCCTTTAACTTCTAAAACTCGTAATTTATAATAGTTCGCATGATCCGTTTATCGTATAATTTTACGTAGTGACTTATAATATTCATGTTTTGGATATATGATCTCTTATTCGCTTGTATCACATGTTTCGTGACGGTTTTCGATATGTTCCCACTTTGAGTCGGTTTTTACATATGTTACGGTTTGAGCACGATTTTGTGTTGTGCTTTGTTTTCTCATTCCCTTGGCTACCTTCCCGTTCGTAAGGCTGGAATGTCGGAACGGAGAGGTATCCTACTGCTTAAATGCATGTGTAGTGGGCATACGACGACGTTGTTGGGAGTTGAACGAATTGCGTTGATCGACCCGGCCGTCAAATGTTGTGTACTTGCGAGGTGGTGTTATTTGCATGTAGCGTACCGCTTGTTATGTGGCTAGAGCTCTTTTCCGCCTC
>JAIUZE010001743.1:0-53205 GCA_022085475.1 Heliosperma pusillum
CTACAACTTAAAAATCATCAAGAATCATAAAACATCATAAAAATTCCATACAACATAAAAATCCTCAAAAATCATAAAACAACATAATAATTACTACTTAACATATTACTAACTAAAAATCCATAAATCATAAAACATGAACCAAAAATAAAGATGCACCAAAATCCAAATAAATTAAATTAAATGCTATGTTACTAACTTAATTCTTAAATACTATAACATGAGCCAAAACTAAAGACTACAAAAACAAACTAAGGCTATGTGACATTAATTCGTCGAGTAAAACGGAATCGTTACCTTAGCTAGCAAAACCCACTTAGCACAAAATAATAAGAAGTAATAATTAAGAAAACCCTTCTACTAGTCTTCACCCAAAATATAAGAGTCCCCAAATTCGTCTTCAAACTCTTCCCCTATAAGAAATAACAAGAAAAACAATTATTATAACTTAAACTAAATTTCTCATAATTAAAGTGTTGAAAACGATCTTGACGGAATTGAATTTAAAACGTACTAGAAGATGGAGAGCGAAGAGGAGATCCTAGAAATATAAATTAGGAAGGATTTAATTAAGAAATGAAGGATTTATGGAGGTTTTGCTCAAGAACTATGAAGAACAATTGATGAACGATGAAGAACACGAAGAACGATTAAAGAAAGTGATATTTTGATCTTTATTTGATTTGTTGAAAAGTGAAAAGGTGTTTGTGAGTAAAGTGGAGTGGAGTTGGACGTGAGTGTATAGACAAATAAAGGTGTTGAGTTTTAAAATTGTTGTTCCGTAATTGACTCGCGTTTAATAATTATTTTACGGTAAATGATTAAATATAATTTACGATAAAGTTAATATCAAGATATTATGATATATTACTCAAAAGTAATGAAAATATCAAGGCTATTAGAGGACTTTTTGAGCCGTGTGGTATGGTGAAGAATCGGTCTGATTTCGAGCGTTTTGCGTAATTTTCGCTAATTGATCGATAAAGTGAAATAATATCTAGATATTATAATATTATAATCAAAAGTAATGAAATATCAAGCCCTATTAGAGGACTAAATGGACCGTGTGGCATGGTGAGGGTTCGGTCTGTTTTTGCTCGATTTGCGTAATCTTCGTTGACGGATCGATAAAGTAAGTAAATATCTAGATATTTTGATTATTTTAATCAAAATAAATAAAACATCTAATGGTGAGTGGAAAGCGATGACATGGCCGCGTGACTCATGCCACAGTCGAGTTTCGATTTTGTTGCGCGCTTTACGATGCGTCGGGAATAGTTAAATGACGTTCGAGTAAAAACCGTAAAAGCTATTCTTTAAATTCCGAATAAATTCAAAATAATTATATTAAATTATGATAAATCCTAATAAATCTAAATAAAAATAAATCAAAAGTATAATTTTTTTAAATAACATTTCGGTCTTCAAAATCGCAAGACGCGTCGGGAAAAGTCAACGAAAGTCAAAATCGACTAAAAAGTCGGGAAAAGTCAAAAATGACTTAAAAGTTCAGAAAAGTTTACGACGACTTTAAAAGTCAAGAAAAGTAAATGACAGCTTTAAAAAGTCAAGAAAAAGTCAAAGACGATTTAAAAGTCAAGAAAAGTCAAAGACGACCAAAAACAGTCTTTTCATGAAATCTCTCAAAAATTCCAAATACGAACGCGGAATTTCAAAATACGACTCCGAACAAAAATTCCTATTTTAAAAACTTAAGTTGTACTGAAAAGTGTTAGTAAATATTTTTTTACTAGAAAAATTGGGCACTTTTCGGGTTGTTACAATCACCCCTCCTTTTAAAAAGTTTCGTCCTCGAAACTTAGAAGAAGGAACGTAACATATATGTAGGTCTATTTCAAACTGTTAAAAATATATTTGTAATAAAATACGGGGTCTTATCTACGGAACGGCAGGTTCTCGTCAGCAGTCACGAATATCGGTAGAAGGAACGGCATCTTCGAACGGTTAAATCGAATAGGAAGAGGAAAGGAAGAAGGAAATTTACCTCACGCAAAGAGCTCGGGATATTTAGCTAACATTTTAGCTTCGGGTTCCCAAGTTTCTGATTCGTCGACTTTCCCCAACGCCAAGGAACGAACTAAAGGTACCCCTTGTTTTCGGGATTTTTGTTTGTTAGCCCCTTTCAGATATACGAATCGGCCTTTCATTCCAAAGCCAAATTAGGTTCCAAGTCCAACACTTCTTCTTGAATAATATGACTCGGATCACTGATATACTTCTTCAACTGAGAAACATGGAACACATCATGAACTTTGCTCAAGTTCGAATGTAATTCCAGACGATAAGCAACAGGACCAACTCTTTGAAGCACACGAAACGGTCCAATATATTTAGGACTCAACTTCCCTTTCACTCCAAACCGTTTCACTCCCTTCATTGGTGATACTTTAAGGAATACCCGATCATCAACATCAAACTCAAGTGGTCGACGACGAACATCGGCATAGGATTTCTGTCTATCTTGCGCGGCCTTCATTCGTTCACGAATGACTTGAACTTGATCGATCGCTTCAGTAACAATGTCGGGACTCAACATTTGATCATCTTGCACTTGATCCCAACAAACCGGACTACGGCATTTCCTACCGTATAAAGCCTCGTATGGTGACATCTTGATAGAAGCATGATAACTGTTGTTATAAGAAAATTCCACCAAAGGCAAACTCTTCTCCCAAGATGTATGAAAATCTAAGGCACAAGCTCGAAGAAGATCTTCCAAGGTTTGGATTGTTCTCTCCGTTTGACCATCAGTAGCGGCATGGAAAGCGGTGCTCATCAACAATTTACTACCCATGGCTTCTTGTAAGGCTGTCCAGAATCGGGAACTGAATCTCGGATCACGATCTGAAACAATATCTTTAGGAACTCCATGGTAGCGTACTATCTCTTTCACATAGGCACCAGCTAAGACCTCAATATTCCAAGTTTCTTTGATAGGCACGAATCTAGCACACTTGGTTAGACGGTCTACAATTACCCAAATAGCATTCTTTCCACTTGAAGTAGTAGGTAAAGCCATCACGAAGTTCATAGAAATAGACTCCCATTTCCACAGAGGAATCTCCAAAGGTTGCAGCAAACCTCCGGGTCTTTGATGATCAATCTTCACCTTCTGACAAGTAAGACATCGACTAACATACTCCTTCACTTCAATCTTCATCCTAGGCCACCAGAATTGTGGTCTCAAATCTTTATACATTTTGTCGCCGCCCGGATGAATAGAATAAGGAGAAAGGTGAGCTTCATCAAGAATTCTCTTCCTCAACTCGGCACTTCTCGGAACATACATTCGACCATGGTAACGAAGGTAGCCATCATTATCTACCACACAATCTTTTGCTTGCCCAAGTGATATTTTGCTCGAATGGCGATAAAAGTAGCATCCTCCGGTAAACAAGTACGAATCTCTCGATAAAAATCAGGTTCCGCGTCAAAGCACCAAGATAATCAAATCCTTTCCCAACAAACTGTATCTGAAGCTTCTGAAATTCGGTTACTAGTTCATCGGGTAAGGTACCAAGAGCATTTAATGAATGACTAGTCTTTCTACTCAAAGCATCTGCCACAACATTTGCTTTTCCCTCGTGATAAATCAACTCAGCATCATAATCATTCACCAACTCTAACCATCTTCTCTGCCTCATGTTCAACTCTTTCTGAGTAAAAATACACCTCAAGCTCTTATGATCAGTATATATTCTACAATGAACTCCGATAAGATAGTGTCTCCAAGTCTTCAAGGCATGTACTACCGCTGCTAACTCAAGATCATGAGTCGGGTAATTCACTTCATGAACCCTGAGTTGTCGAGAAGCATAAGCAATAACCTTTCTATTCTGCATCAAGACACATCCCAAACCATGCTTTGAAGCATCACAATAAACATCATAATCGGCTTCATCATCTGGTAAAGTTAGAACCGGTGCGGTAGTCAATCTCTTCTTCAATTCTAAGAAGGCAATTTCACATTCATCAGTCCAAATATACTTTGCTTCCTTCTTTAGCAATTGAGTCATCGGTCTTGCTAATTTGGAGAAATCTTTTACAAACCGACGATAATAACCCGCTAAACCAAGGAAACTCCGTATCTCGGACACATTTTTCGGACTTTTCCAATCCACAACCGCCTCAATTTTAGCTGGATCGACCATAACACCGTCTTTGGAAATGACATGACCAAGGAAAGATACCTCGGGCAACCAGAATTCACATTTGGAGAACTTAGCATACCACTTTTGGCGTCGAAGAACACCCAAAATGGTTCGAAGATGAATAGCATGTTCTTCCTTAGATTTTGAAAAGATCAGAATGTCATCAATGAATACCACCACACATTTATCAAGATACTCCCGGAAGGTACGATTCATCTGATCCATGAATATAGCTGGAGCGTTAGTCAAACCGAATGGCATCACATTGAATTCGAAATGACCATACCTCGAGCTGAAAGCAGTCTTCGGAATATCTGCTTCCCGAACGGGAATCTGATGATAACCCGATCTAAGATCAATCTTTGAGAAAGTAGAAGCACCCCGTAACTGGTCAAATAGATCATTAATACGAGGAAGAGGATATTTGTTTTTGATGGTGACTCGGTTCAACTCACGATAATCGATGCACATACGCATTGAACCGTCTTTCTTCTTGACAAATAGTACGGGCGCACCCCAAGGAGAAGAACTAGGCCTTATGAAGCCTTTCTCAATCAAATCATCGAGTTGGATTCTCAACTCTTTCAACTCAGAAGGCGCCATACGATAAGGAGCTTTGGCAATTGGTCCAGTTCCAGGAACTAGATCAATAGAGAATTCAACATCTCTTTCCGGAGCAATTCCCGGTAATTCATCGGGAAAAACATCTGGATATTCACAAACAATTGGAACATCCTTCAAAGAAGGAAGAGAAGAATCAGAAGTAGTCACTACACATAGAAATGCTTGATGACCCTTCTTCATAACATTTAACATTTTCATTGCCGAGATTAACTTCACCGTTGTTTGCTTTCTAACTCCTTGATAAGAAATACGAGCACCCAAAGGACTTTTGAGAATGATTTTCTGATCACGACATTCAAATCGTGCCTGATGAGTAGCTAACCAGTCCATACCTAGAATAATATCAAACTCTTCTAAAGGAAACCGAAGAAGATTTGCAGGAAAAATAGATCCATTTATGGATATTGGAATGTCGGAATGAAGATAAGAACATGAAAATACTTCTCCGGATGGTAACGATATAGGAGTAGTTTCTCCTACTGAAGCTTTAAGCGGTACCTTATCGGATAGTCTCATGGAAATAAAAGATAAAGAAGCTCCCGTGTCAAATAAAATTAAACACGGTAAATCATAAATCGAGAACATACCCGTCACAATATCGGGTTGGGCATCCGCCTCAGCACGGCTCATAATAAAAATACGACCCTTAGGTCTCCCAGAAATAACCGGTGTAGACACCGTACCCTTCCTCTCAGGACATACATTCGCCTTGTGACCCGATTTCTGGCAAATAAAGCACACAAACGGCTTGTTGAAGCAGCCAACACCCGGGTGAATAGGCATCTTGCATGTAAAGCAGACACGACCTTTAAGGTCGTTGTTGATACTCGGCACAAAGGGACGGTTTCTCTGGTTTGCCGATCCGCTCTGAAAGTTTCTCCTCTTGTTTGAAAAAGAGGGAGAAAAGGAAGGTCGAGATGAAGGATATAAAGGTCTCTTGCCAAAGGCATTAGGAGCAACATAAGAAGCACGAGCTTCCTCGGCAATCTCCCGGATAGAGCTCTCCGCCCAGATGGCATCATTATAGATCGCGACAAAGGAAGTCGAACCTCTACTAATCTTCCCCTTTATCTGGGGAGAAAGCTTTCCCAGATAAAAGAAAGCCTTGTCTTCCTCTACCCTAATAAGTCGAGTGGCATAATGAGCCAACTCATTGAACCGGGTAGTAAACTCCTGAACAGATAGTTTTTCTTGCTTGAACTCCATGAACTCTTTCAATTTTTGTTGTCTCAACTCATAGGGGTAAAACCTCGCTTCCAAGAGCCACACGGAACGGGACGAAGTCCACCGAAATTAGGATCAAACTTAGCGGTAGGACTGAAAAGTCCACCCAACATTCCGCTCCTTCTCTAAGAAGTGAGAAGTAGACGGGACCGTGTCCTCTTCAAGAGGACATCATAAAGAGAAAACTCTTCTCCATCTCTCGTAACCACTCGGAAAGTTTAACGGGATCAACTTCGCCATCATAGGTTTTGGCTTGGCTCCTCGATAGCTGAGAAGCGACCCACGTATAACCACCGTGTCTCTCACGGTCAGGATTCGGATTTACTTGCTGGTTTTGCAGATTTTGCTGGTTTTGGATAATAACGGTAAGAGCTGCTAAAATGGTGTTGTCAATTCTCGGAGGCATCTTGCAAAAGGAAAACACAGATTAGTACTTAACATTTAGCAAGAACAAAGAGACTACAACATAAATCCTAATCTACCCATCTTACCCTTCTATCTCACGGTTTATTATTTTATTATGGTCAAGTTATTTATGCAAGGGTACACAAACGTGCGTCGGGAGCAAAATAGCTCTGATACCAACTGTGACACCCTCAAATTTGCGGAAAGAAAAAAAAATTATTTAATACATAAAAGAAATACGAGAATACAATACGAAGGTGTCATAACATAAAAAGGTCATTACGAAACGAAAATACTATTATACAAAATAAATCTACAAGACGGGAGACATATCTCCCGTATAAATACGGAAATAAAAGTGTATCTAATAATATACAAACTATGAACCGAATATAGGTCCAAGGTAAAATACTTCGCTAGCTAGCTCGTCATGTACCCCAAAATATGCATCACCACCTGTTCGACCGCATTAAATATAAACACGGAAGCCACAGTCAGTGGGGAGTAACTCCGAGTTCTTCCAGCCACGAAATGTCGAGTTTAATGAAACATGAAAACATAAAAGCAATGTATATATAAAATACAAAACCTTAACATATATGATATGCTTTTCATGTTATGAAACAGTTAACTAACATATAACCTAGCATATGAAAGCTATCATGTGAATTCGTAATAAAATATAACTCGAGGTAGGGAAGCTGGTATGCTGGCTCAGCGGTTACCATGTAACATGGCCCTGATACACTCAAACCCTAATCAACACGTAATCATGTGAATCAGTTAACAACCGTTAATCCAAACTCTATCAATCCTAGCCGGCTGGCATCTCACCTTCTAAAACTCATAGAATCATACAAACATGAAAGACCAATACTTCTACAAACAGGCATAAGTTCCTAGTACCGTCAATAGAAGACTTCTGTAACTCGAGGCTATACCACAAGGTAGGAAAACATCCTAGTCCTAGACTGATCAGACCTAGCGACAACAGCTATTCCATTCCCAGTCCCATGACATAACCGTCTATGAGAAACTCTACTAGGCGACCCCCTAAGCAGAGATGGCTAGTACTTAAGCTGGCTCCATTCCCAAAACGGATCAGGCAGCATGCCCCGACTTGGATAAAACCCACAAGACGAGACACAAAAGCTATCAAGCAGTGAACTATATACTCGTTAAAGACAGTACGGACCTATCAATGTCATGGTCCAAGCTACTCATTTAGAATTAGAATGGTCAAGACGCCATATATCCATAATTCTCTATGGGTACTTAGTCAACACAACACCAACCACATAAACAAACAGTCACGGGAACACATCCTATCATGTGACTAATTGCATATAAATAATAATCAATTATCATATCGCCTCATATCTACTAAGGCTAATTCAGTAATTAAATACAACTTTACTTGAAGACAAATCCCCGACCCGAGTCCCGCCACGGGTCATCAGTCAAATCGGGGCTGACTAGATCTTAGTTTGACCAAACCCGTTGGATCAAACCGGCTAGAAACAGAGTCTTTATCACATAGACATAAAGTCAACATATTCATTACATGATATTTTATTAAAACTTCTAACATGTGAATTATTATATCATACGTAAACCCCCGTTTGACTTAAATGATATCCAATTAAACTACGATCTCGTCTTATAATTTCTAACAGGTGAGAAATAATAATTTTATGAAAAACCTTTTTAATTAAATATTTTACTTATTAATATTTCCCACTTGCTAAATATTACAAAACACGATAAAAATGACGATAACTCAAAAACCGTCACAAGTCCCAAGGTGGGACCCACGGGCTGAATTGGGCCGGACCCAATATGGGCCTGGATGGGCCCACGGCCTGTTTTGGCTCAAAATGGCAGATTTTTACAACTTTCATTAAAACCGTTTCCGAATATTTCCCGCATGCTTTAACATTTTTAAAACCCGTCAAAACAACAACCAACCAATCAAACATCGACACAACCCAAAGACCAAGACCCGGACCCACCTTGACCAACCCAGACCGGGTCTGAACCGGCCTGGACCGGTCTGGTTTGGACCCGGTTCTTGCCCCTTTCTCGGTTCAATCATCATTCACTCCAAATCAATTCCAACCTTGTTTTTTAATCATCAAACAACCATTTTAACAATCTTCCACACAAAATCATAACTTATTAAAATCATCAAAATTTATCAAGAACACCAAACTTGTTAAAATTCATACTAAATCATAAAAATCATAACTTGTTAAAAATCATCAAAATTCATCAAGAACAACAAACTTGTTAAAATTTCCTAAACAACATAAAAATCATAACTTAGTAAAAATCATTAAAATTCTTCAAGAACACTAAATTTGTTAAAATTTCATAAACAACATAAAAATCATAACTTATGAAAAACCATAAAAATTCATCAAGAACAATAATTCAACATAAAAATTCACTACAACTTAAAAATCATCAAGAACAATAATACAACATAAAAATTCACTACCACTTAAAAATCATCAAGAACAATAATACAACATAAAAATTCACTACAACTTAAAAATCATCAAGAACAATAATACAACATAAAAATTCCATACAACATAAAAATCATCAAAAATCATAAAACAACATAAAAATTCCATACAACATAAAAAATCATCAAAAATCATAAAACAACATAAAAATCACTACTTAACATATTACTAACTAAAAATCCATAAATCATAAAAACATGAACCAAAATTAAAGATGAACCAAAATCCAAATAAATAAAACTAAAGGCTATATTACTAGCTAAAATCATAAATACTATAACATGAGCCAAAACTAAAGACTACAAAAACAAACTAAGGCTATGTGACATTAATTCGTCGAGTAAAACGGAATCGTTACCTTAGCTAGCCAAAATAATTAGCACCAAAATAATAATAAGAAATATATAATAAGAAACCCTCCTACTAGTCTTCACCCAAAATATAAGAGTCTCCAAATTCGTCTTCAAACTCTTCCCCTATAAGAAATAACAAGAAAAACAATTATTAGAACTTAACTAAATTTTCCATAATTAAATGATGAAAACGATCTTGACGGAATTGAAAATAAACCGTACTAGAAGATGAGGAGCGAAGAGGAGAGTCTAGAAATATAAATTAGGAAGGATTTAAGTAAGAAATGAAGGATTTATGGAGGTTTTGCTCAAGAACGATGAAGAACTAAAGATGAACGATGAAGAACGCGAAGAACGATTAAATAAAGTGATGTTTTGATCTTTATTTGAGTTGTTGTAAAAATGAAAAGTTGTTGGTGAGTGGAGAGTGAGTTGAGCCGTGTAATATAGGCCAAATAAAGATGTCGAGTTTTGAAATTGTTGTTACGTAATTGACTCGCGTTAACTAATTATTTTACGGTAAACGATTAAATATAATTTACGATAAAGTTAATATCAAGATATTATGATATTAAAATGAAAAATAATGAAAATATCAAGGCTTAAGAGTGGGTAAGTGTGCCGTGTGGAATTGTGATTGTCGGGTCTGATTTCGAGCGTTTTGCGTAATTTTCGTTAATTGATCGATAAAGTGAAATAATATCTAGATATTATAATATTATAATCAAAAGTAATGACATATCAAGCCCTATTAGAGGACTAAATGGACCGTGTGGCATGGTGAGGGTTCGGTCTGTTTTTGCTCGATTTGCGTAATCTTCGTTGACGGATCGATAAAGTAAGTAAATATCTAGATATTTTGATTATTTTAATCAAAATAAATAAAACATCTAATGGTGAGTGGAAAGCGATGACATCAACGTGTGACTCATGCCAAAGTCGAGTTTCGATTTTGTTGCACGCATTACGATGCGTCGGAAATAGTTAAATGACGTTCGATTAAAAACCGTAAAAGTTATTCTTTAAATTCCAAATAAATTCAAAATAATTATATTAAATTATGATAAATCATAATAAATAGAAATAAAAATAAATCAAAAATATAATTTTTTTAAATAAAATTTCGGTCTTCAAAATCGCACGACGAGTCGGGAAAAGTCAACGAAAGTCAAAATCGACTAAAAAGTCGGAAAAAGTCAAAATGGCTTAAAAGTTCAGAAAAGTTTAAGACGACTTAAAAATAAATAAAAAGTCCATGACGACTTTAAAAAGTCAAGGAAAAGTCCAAGACGGTTTAAAAGTCAAGAAAAGTCAAAGATGACCAAAAACGGTCTTTTCATGAAATCTCTCAAAAATTCCAAATACGAACGCGGAATTTCAAAATACGACTCGGAACAAAAATTCCTATATTAAAAACTTGAGTTCTACTGAAAAGTATCCATAAGCTATTGCTTAAGCAAATTGGGTACTTTTCGGGTTGTTACAGGTGTAGCATAAGGTTTAGCATTAGTCAACCCAAACTTACTTAGCATTTCTTTCAAATACTTTTGTTGATGGTGAAAGTCCATAGACCTTAATTAGACTCCTCTAATTAGTTGCTAAATTACTTGTTAATTTAGTATTTAATGATCTATGTAACATGCATGCAAATATAAAGACATTTATATAAAAGAAGAAATTTCCTCACATTGATATGGAAATAATATGGGCACAACAAGAACACCTTCTTGTTGTTCTTGAGCTAATAATATGGATGAACAAGAAATCTCCAACCTAGAAGACCTCCTTCAAGTTGCACCAAGATGACACCAAATAATCTACCCTTATTATTAACTAGATAATAAGATAGATGATATACTACTAATATTAGACTATATTACTACACTAGTAATACTTAAGAAATATTAGTATATGAGAGTTTTTAGTGGGAGGAAGAATTTTAGAGAGAAGTGTAAAATTGCACAAAATGAAGTAGTAGTAAAATGAACAACAATTGTTCATTATAAAGCCAATTTGGCTGGACCACTTTGTCCAAAATGGACTCTTATTTTGTTTAATTTGATCACATGCATTAGGGTGGAGTGTTGTAGTATAAGTGATGATTATATTCTACTTGATATGTCACTTTCACTTGGTGACTTGTTAGTGTAAATAAGAACAACAATCATCACCATACTACAAGCAACATGACCGGCCACTATGGCCTTGTTTTGATCCATTTTGATTTTTGATATTTGTCCCACAAATACTTATTAATCATATGCTTAATTATCTTGTATAATTAAGTGTTAATTTGATCATATAACAATTATATGACACAAATAAATGAATAATATGTACTTAAAGTTTTAAGTAATATTACTACAATTCATCAATATATAATGGGTGACCACAATGCTCGGTATTATTTACTAACTCTTTGGAGATATAAGTAACTAATTACGCGATCGGAAACCTCAAGTAATGTAGTATATTTTAACGATTAATTACTAAGTTAAATCTTATTTAATCGTATTAAAATAAGATATAAATTTATTAGTCAATTATCGCATAATTGAAAAATAAACTTAAGCGAATTTGAGTTCTTAACTCAATTTCTAACAATTAACTCTCGTACATATCGAATATATGTAATGGACTAATTAACTGTATCATATACAAATAATTAGTTACTATTTGGATTTCATCCTTTAGGTGTTACCGAAAGGGATCAGTTGATCACCGCCGTCATACGACAATAACGTCAAACTCTAGTCAGCCAACCGTTATTGATATACGTTAATCAACTGACTAATCATATATATAGTCAATGAATATCCCAATTATATTCCTTAATAAGATTTATTATGTGGCGCACTATTTGTGGAGGACACCTACTCCAACAGATGGATCATTATTCCCTTCTCACTTTGCTTGATTTGAAGACCAAAGAAAAATCCAAGCTCTCCCATCATGCTCATTTCAAACTCAGATTTCATTAGATCCGAAAAGTATTTATAAAGAACTTCATTTGTTGCACCAAAGATAATGCCATCGACATATACTTGAACAAGTAACAGTTCATCACACTGTGACTTAATAAACAATGTTTTATCAACTGAACCACGTAAGAAACCATTTTCCAATAAAAATTTTGAAAGCCTATCATACCAAGCTCTAGGGGCCTGTTTTAAACCATAAAGTGCTTTATCAAGTTTGAAAACGTGGTTAGGAAATTCATTGTCTATAAAGCCCGGTGGTTGTTCAACAAAAACTTCTTCCTCAAGATAACCATTTAGGAAAGCGGTTTTTACATCCATTTGAAAAAGTTTTATGCCAACATGAGATGCAAAAGCTATAAGCATTCGTATGGCTTCAAGCCTAGCTACCGGTGCATAGGTTTCATCAACAAGAAGGAATCGATTATGGTATCAGAGCTTATTGCACCACTAGTCTAGCTTTATTCCTTACGATTTCTCCGGAATCATCAAGCTTATTGCGAAAGACCCATCTCGTACCAATTACAGTACGATGAGAGGGCCTAGGGACAAGATGTCATACCTTGTTTCTTTCGAATTGGTTTAATTTCTCTTGCATGGCTGTCACCCAACATGTATCAGTGAGAGCTACTGTGACATTGGCAGGTTCAATTTGAGAGAGGAATGCATTGAAGGCACAAAAGTTTTGGAGCGATGATCTGGTTTTCATTCCAGAATTTAGATCATTAGTTAGATTTGAGAGAGAGGGTGAGAGCTTTGGTGTTTCCATTTTTTTAGGACAAGAGTGTTTGAGGCTTCGTTTGGTTCTGGTGTCACAGTAGGAGTCACTGTTGCATCCAGATTGTTTTGTGAGGATGATTATGGATTAGTTTCTGTTTGAGTAAGCTGCTCACTTGCATCCTCATTCCCCCTGGATAAGCTAGCATCATCTTGAGATGAGGGAGGATTAGTTCCCCCTGAATTTTGGCCAGCTTCATCATGCAACAGTGGCTCCGACTGTTGCTCAGCCTCATCAACTACTTGATCCATATTATGACGTATCATCCCAATTTCGAAATCATCATCATCCTCTTCTTCATCAACCTGTTCATTTAAGACAAAGAGACTAGATTCGTCAAATATTACATGAACGCTTTCTTCCATTTTCATAGTTCTCTTATTGTAAACTTTGTAAGCTTTACTACGGTCCGAGTAGCCAACAAAAACTCCTTCATCACTACGAGCATCAAATTTGCCAAGGTTTCTTTACCATTGTTGTGAATGAAGCATTTACTACCAAAGCATTTTAAATGTGAGATGTTAGGTTTTCTACCTCGTAGTAACTCATAAGGGGTTTTGTTAATGATTTTTTTATCATGATTCGATTGTAGATGTAACAAGAAGTGTTAACAGCTTCGGCCCAAAAGTTCCTTGGCACTTTAGAACTAATAAGCATGGTCCTAGCCATATTTTCAAGAGTTCGGTTCATTCGTTCCACAACCCCGTTTTGTTGGGGAGTTCTAGTGGCTGAAAAGTTATGACTAACACCATGCTCATCACAATAATCCTCAAATGATGAATTTTCAAATTGGGTTCCATGGTCGGATCTCAAAGAGACAAGTTTCAAACCAAATTTATTTTGGACCTTTTTCAACCAAATTAAAAATTCATCAAATGCTTGATCTTTAGAACTTAAGAAAAGTAGCCAAACATACCTTGAAAAATCATCCACAATGACACAAATATAGCGACTTCCACCTCTACTTACAATGCGTATGGGTCCACATAAATCAATATGAATAAGCTCAAGAGGACGAGAAGTGCTAACAAACTTTTTGTATTTAAAGGAGCATTTTACCTGTTTTCCCTTAACACAATCATCACATAGTGATTTAAATTCAAATTTTATGTTAGGAATGCCATCTACTAGATCAAGTTTCTTGAGAGTATTTAGTGTTCTAGCATTAACATGACCTAACCGTTTATGCCAAAGCCACGGGTCATTCTTTTGGACACTCATGCATGATAAGGTTTGACCAGACAATGAACATAAATTAGTCATGTAAACATCTTTAACACGTTTTCCTTCAAGAATGAGTTCTCTAGTTTTTCCATCAAGAATTCTACATTCACTAGCATTAAACTCAACAATATTACCACGATCACATAGTTGTGAGATGCTTAAGAGATTGTGTTTCAAACCTTTGACAAGCAACACTTTGTCGACACATAGTGACTTTGACTTACCAAATTTTCCAATACCAATGATTTCACCTCTTTTGTTGTCACCAAAAGTCACCATGCCACCATCGTAGGCTTCTAGCGAGAGGAATTGGGTTTCATTTCCCGTCATGTGACGAGAGCATCCACTGTCTAAGTACCAATTGTTGCTGCCCCTCACTAACGCCTATAAGAGATCAAACAGTTAGTTTAGGAACCCAAATAAATTTGGGTCCCTTCTTGAGACTTCCTTGCTTTACTAAGTCTTTCTTAATCCAAACTTGTTTAGTTACTTTAGTGCTCTTTTTTAAGTCAAGGACTCTCTTTTCACAACCATTAAACACATGACCCGTCTTGCCACAATAGTTACAAATAATATATTCAGGAAGGCCAGCATATTTTCTTTTTCGAAAATCAGTCTTGCTTGGGTCTCGGTTTCGAATGCAACAGTGAGTGTTACTGTTGCGCTTGAAACCAAGTCCAGCATTCTTTTCAAGCTTTTCGTAGTCTTGTGATTGTTTTAAAAGGAATTCTAAAACATTCTGGCTTCCTTCCCACTTTTGATAAAACAATTTAGCCTCGGCTAATTCTTTTTGTAAAATTTCAATTTGAGCAAGAAGGTCATCGTTTGATTTTTGTGCATGTTCTAAGGCACTTTTTACATGACTTGACTCAACATTTAACATTTCAGCAATTTGCACAAGATCTTCTTTTCGACTATCACATGTTGTTAGATTCATTAGAAGTTGGTCTCGTTCCTTGGTTAAGGAAGACACATGTTTAGTAAGTGACTCGATTTCCTTGTTAGACTCAGATGACACAGTGGCTGTATCTGTGACATGTAGTTGTTCAGCCTTCTTACTCAAGATCAGATTCTGTTTTTTAAGCTTTTTGATTTATTTCTCGAAACAAGATGATAAACCAACTGTTTTAACTTCATTTAGACACTTTTTTAAATTGATATTTTCCTCCGCTATGTCCTCTATTTCGATTTGCATGGCATCTAGCTTATTGTTTTGGAGACGACACTTATCAATAAATTGGTCTAAAAGAAGACAAACTTTATCTTTGGAGAAAGATCTAACCTTTTTATTGAGATCATTTACCTCATTGTCAGAATCTGAATCGGAATCAACAGAGTGAGCCATAAGACATTTGATTGATTCTTTCTTTGATGACTTTGGAGCATCTTGATTGAAACGCGAGGAAAGACACAATTTGGCATCTAATTCTTCCTCAAGGACATCGTCCTCATCGGAATCGGACATGCCCCAAATAGCCGACATAACTTTGCTTTTGTATTGATTTTTGGCAAAGTCACGTTTTTCTTTAGACTTGATGTCATCCCACTTTGGACATTCTTTGATTTGGTGACCATTGTCACCACATTTAAAGCAACCAATAGTGGAGTTTGTTTTTTTCTTTGGAAAACGTCTTTTGTTAGTATTATTGCTAAACCTTTTAGAATTACGACCATTAATCATTCCAACAATGTTTTTAGTGAACATTGCAAACTCGTCATCCTCATCCTCCTCATCACTTGAGAGAGCATTAAGAGCGAGCCCTTTCCCTTTGGAGATTTCACTAGATTGCTTCATGAGAGTTAACTCATGAGCCATAAGAGATCCCATTAGTTCATTAAGGGTGAAAGTAGATAGGTCTTTAGCTTCCTCAATAGCCGTAACCTTTGGTTGCCACTTTTCAGTTAAGCTACGAAGGATTTTACGAACTAAGTCCTTAGATTCAAAATTTCTTCCTAGACTCTTAAGGTCATTGACAATACTAGAAAAGCGTGAAGACAAACTATTGATTGACTCATCTCTTGTCATGTTGAACATCTCATATTGTTGCATGAGAAGGTCAACACGATATTTTTTTAACTTGTGACGTTCCCTCATAAGCAAGGCTTAAGGTGTCCCAAATCTCTTTGGTTGTGGTACATCCGGATATCCGCTTAATCTCTTTTTCACCAATGCCATATTGAAGGATGGACATGGCTTTAGAGTTTTTCTCGACCTTTCTATAATCAGCCTCGACATATTTATCCTCATCTTTTGGAACACTAATACCATCCTTATTAGTGACCGTAATTTTGAGGGGACCCTTTTGAATGATCAACCAACATTCATAGTCAGCACTTTTGACATAGTGCTCCATGCGGTGTTTCCACCAAGCATAGTTTTCTCCCTTGAAGACGGGATACTTAGTGTGTTTTGAATCGTCCATAACTAAAGGATCAACTCGTTGGTATTAACCAATATCAAGAGCACGAGGCTCTGATACCAATTGAAGAGTTAAGAACGATTAACACCTAAGAGGGGGAGGGGGTGAATTAGGTGTACTTTTAAAAAAAATTTACTTAACTTGGTTATTTGATAACACAAGCAAGAACAATTAAGTACGAGTCTTGAGAAACTTAATTGAATTTAAGTTCACAAGAAGTAACAGTAGGTCTGAGTCACAGTATGAAGGACTGTGACACAGGCAAAGCAGCGAGATATGCAATACGTCACAGTATGGAAGACTGTGGCGCAGGCAAAATAACGAGATGAGTAGTAAGTAAATAATAAGCAACGGAATGTGAAAGTAAATGAACAAACAAGACGATATTTTTAAATTGGTTCAGCTTCTACTCCGAAGCCTACGTCCAATGTTATTTTATTGCTTGTTTAGAAATTTACTCAAACTTAATAAACCCCTTACAATGAAAATAACTCGCCAACCAACCCCGGTTGCACTCAAACTTAAAGCTATTCCGCTTCAAGAGTTTATGTGTTCTATCTCACAGGTTTACAGAGTCTTTAATCTCAATCGTTCACTTAATGAACATGGAGATCACAATTATGACCTAAACACGAGATCATGGAACAAACTTAGATGTCACAGTGCAGCGAACTGATACACGAAGATTTACAGCTCTTTTGAAAAACGAATTGAAGACTTTAAAACTTAAAACGATTTCGCAAACACTTGAAAACAAAGCTTTAAACTCAGAAATATTTTGCAAAAGTTTCTCAATAAATGCTCTTAAAAGTCTTGGGAATAAATGAGAAATAAGAAGGTTATTTATAGAAGAAAAAGTATGTGAAATATTCTAATCATATTTCAAAAATAATAATCGGATTTGTATGCTCAAGAAATCTTTCCATTTGCAAAGCAAAGATTATCTTCCATAAAGTTTTATGGTAGATAAATCTTTTCATAAAAAACTTGTGAAATATTATCTTCCATAAATCTTTAGGAAATAAAATATTATCTTCTATAAATCTTGGGAAATAATATTTCAATAAGATTATCTTTAATATCCAAATACACTCCTCTTGTTTTTCTAATTTAGAGTAAGTCAATCTTTTGAAAATAAGAGTTCTTTATAAAGATCAACACGTTTGACATTTTCGAAAATTCTCCTTTCGTTGTATCAGAAACCACAGTGACTTGCACTGTTGCATGGTTTTGCAGTCACTTGACAAACTAAGAATGTTACACTACCTCGTTTACAACATTTGACTTTGGCTAAAGTTTTCTTCATCTTCGATCTTCCTTGCACCATCCTTGAGAACTAATTGAGAGCTTCAAATGCTATAAATCATAACTAAGAAGCAAACCATTAAATGACAATGAAACTTGGCATCATCAACCAAGTGTGGTTCTAACACGGTTAATGAGGTCTTTCTAATTCTTAATGCGGTTAGTCAGTTTGCGTAACTTTGAACCTTGCGTAAAATTGGATAGCTAGTATCGGTAGTTGAGCGGCTCTTTGAACCTTGCGTAAAATTGGATAGCTAGTATCGGTAGTCGAGCGGCTCGCTACTGGTTAAAAGTAAAGGATTGATAGGGAGAATTTAGCGGCTAAGTTCTCTACAGTTAACCTATTGTTAATTAAATATTTGTTAGACGAGTCAACAACGAAACTGGAATATTAACTAAACTAGGAATTATGAGCTTAACGGATGCTTGTTTCAGTTATATCTATTTAAATTAGCGTACTTAAATTCACTAAATGAACCCCCCCAATTCCGTAAATATGTTAATAGTATTAATTTGTAAGTTAGTTGATAAAGTACATAATAGTTAACTAGTTTACCAATCTCTCTGTGAGATCGACCATACTTATCCTTTACTATGTTTATATTTTTGAGGTTAAGATAGATATTAGAAATTACTAATTTGTATGTGTAAACGACACGTATCATCTGTTTCGGGTGAACAAAATTTGTGTCATGTTCGGGTCGGGTCAATTAGGGCCTCGGGTCAAATTCAAGCTAGAGTAGTATTGCGGGACTCGGGCAGCCTTTCGGGTCAGGTTAATGGTGCCGGGTTAGTTTTGCCAGGTCTAGTACTACAAATAGAGGTATCCACAGTTCGATATTTGACTTGTTTCAAGGTTAAAATAGATATATCCGTTTTAAATAAGAATTTATGTTATATCTAATCCCCCAATACTAAGAACAATAAGAGGTCTCTAAAGTTTTCACGCCTAAGTAAAATGCTCTATGACTGATCCGCATATTATATCATATTAATTTTATATCATAAATATGAGATACTATCATACGACTACTAATTTAAATTATTAAACCTTTATTAATGGATATTTTGATTTTGCTACACATGTGGAATTCCAAAAATAATATTGTATGATATGAGAGAATATTTTGCACTCTATCTTTTTCATAATTTTATTTTTTGTTTGATATAAAGGTACTACTTGTGTAACACCCCCAATTTCCGACCTCCAATATTTTAAAACATTTCTTCGGAAACTGGGCGTGTTAGCGGTGTTACTTCAAATAAAGTAACGATATCCAATAATAAATAAAGGTTCTAATAAAAAATAACAATGCGGCGGAAAACTTAAATAATGCTTACATAGTTTAAATCCAAAACAACTTAAAAGTATAAAACTTAATTCGTTCTTAAAACAAACCCAACGAAATGCGGAAGCGAACCTACTAAGTCTTATTTTATTAGCTAGTACTCGACATCTAGTCACGAGCTCTCTTTCCCTGCCGTCCCATCGCGTGGCATTAGCATACCTGTCAAATTACATTGCTCACCATACAACCGGAAATATTGTAAGGGTCATCACAGGCCACGAGTAAAAGGTTTGGTGGACAATGTTGGGAAACACACACAAGTCAATACAAATACATAATCGAGTATGATCATATCATATATCCACAACCACAATTAAGACAATCTTTAGAAACCAACAAAATACTTTCTTTCTCAAACATTCACTTAACAAAATTGGTTCCACTTGCTTTCTTAATAAATTGTTGCGATCCGGATAGAGAATCAATGTATAGAAGGTTCCAGCTAGTCGATTGCCGGTTCGACAAGCCTTCCCCAACCATGAACTAAACTGGCCACAACTCCCGAGTGTGCGCACCCCTCACAATGACTAACCCAAATGAGGAGTAAAGGTGACGAGACACCATCTCATATAATTATGGGTCCCCAAGGCATCCTGATATAGGGTATAGTCCGCCAGAGACACGACCCCTCTCTTCCATCACCATAAAACATTTTCAAACCAACATATCCAATAGACCCAAATAGGTCGCTCAAAATCCATCTCAACCATTCAAGAGTAATAATAGTAACTTATCAAAGTATTTACAAAACCATACTTATTAAGTATCAAATCACATTCAAAACTCAAAACAATTTAAACCATACTTACCGATAGCAAGCAAAACCAAAGTACGCTCCTAGAACTTCTCTTCTTCGAAACCACAATCTAAAATTATTGTAGAAAACTCGCATTAAGACAAGTGCTTAGCAGTTATACTAATCCTAAGCCATGACCAAGCTTTAATGCAACTAAAATGCTAACTAACTACTCATCTAAACTATTACATAATTAATTATAGAAAAATCTAATCGATGCAAAGGCAGTAGGGTTAGAAACCTATGACTCTTAGCTACGACTTTTTTTTGAGGCTCCATCCTCGAATTCTGACAGAGGTTTTAGGACATATCTATAAATTCTTACGAATTCCGTCACAACAAATGTTTTCAGTTACAAAACGAGTTTAACAAAAGCTTTTTGAGTAAAATAAAGTTCTAACATTAACTCGACTCTTTAAACTTCAAGTGTGAAAAATATCTAGTAGTGATTAAATTTATAAATTAGGTTCTGGGAGTAATCTTTATGCCAAATCAGATTCGCGAAGGTTTTTGATATATGTTCATAAAGAATTTACTGCGGCTAAAATACTATGAATATGAATACTAAATTTTACAGGCACGAAGATAACTTGATATAAACGAGAGTCTCTTCTTTGAGTTTTTGAAAATATAGACCTTAAATAGACGAAATAATTCGTACAAAGCAGAGGCACATTAACAGAATTTCTGAAATTCTAACCTTTAATTTAATTATATTAAGTTCAACAAAAGATGATTAGCTCGACCCTAAACAAGCTTATATGATAAAACAAGACTTAAAACATGATTATAAGTATTAAAGATGAAGATGTAAAGAGGAAAGGTTGATGATGCACTAACATAGAGTAGAGAAAGGTAGAGCAATGTTTGTCTGCTTCATAGGATTTTGTATTAGGGTTTTGGGAAATGAGACACAAGGTTTGTATACTAGGAGATAACAAGCTTCTAGTTCGACTCTAAGACTACTAAAATCAGGTCCACTACTCGATTTGACCGAGTTTTTTTTTTTCTTTTCTTTTCATTTAAACTAAGTACTATCATATTTCCTCAATTTCCATATTACTATTATTATACAATATCACACTCTATGTTTCCACCTCGTATTCTCCATATTAAAATCCAAATATTTTCCCAATAATCGTATCCCAAAAAGGACGGGTATTACAACTTTATTGTATCATTTTACAAATTCTCTAATTTTATTGTATAATGAAGTCAATAAGGTTATTCTTTTGATAAATATAATAGCATAATAATAATAATATTTCTAATAATAAATAAGTATTTTATATAATTAGGTTCAGGTTTCACATCAATCTTTATTTGTGTGAAGACTATCTATAAATTTTTTTATCCTATACCGCTTAACATATTATCTAGTTAAAATATTTAACGTCTTTATACATTCTTGTCTAAATATTCGAAGTCTAAAACCATCTTATGTATTACATAGCACAAATTCTCATTTGTGACTAGGGGTGGGCATCGTTCCAAAACCGAACCGGACCGGATCGGAACCGGAATTGATAAAAAAACGGGACGGGACCGGACTGGAGTACGAAAATTCCGGCCCGGGACCGGTTGGACCGGAATTTAGGCTACATGCCCACTTTTTTCTAATTCCGGTCCAAAAATTTTGGTCCAATGGATCGGATCGGACCGATTAGACCGGAATAAAATAAAATTTATAGAAAAACAATCCAATAATAATAATTCCGGTCTTTCCGGTCCAATCCGGTCCAGACCTGAAAATACTGGTTCGAGACTGGACCGGAAACCGGAATCTTAAAAAATGATGGACCGGAGACCGGACCGGAATTTTTTTCCGGTTCCTGTCCAGTCGATTCCGGTACGGACCGGATTTTGCCCACCCTTATTTGTGACAGACGATCTGTTGTAAGCTTAAGACGGGTCAAACCCCGTCCACTTACCTCTCCTTAATCTTTGTGAGGGCCTGATCCGATCCGTTTTAAACCTTTGATAGGTTATCCCGTTGCATACATAGTTACATAAGACTAGACTTGGCAAAACCAACCCGACCCGAAAAGGCTTACCCGAATTATAACCCTCCAATGTGACCCGAAATCCAAATTGACCCGATCCCGACCCGAAGTGTGTTGATCCGAAACTGATCCGACGATCCGAAACCCCTAACCTGAAAAAATATAACTCTAATTGAACAAAAAAGACTCAAAATGACTAAACATACTTTTTTTCCCATAATCATTGAACCGAAAATGACCCGAAATAACCTGACCTGTTGATCTGAAATTGGCCTGATCAACTTACTCGAAAAATACCTGAAACACGAAACAACCCGACCCAAAAATATTATAGACCCGAAATGACTCGACCCGAAGTGACACGACCCGAACCCAATCCGGTTGACCCGTATACCGGGTCTACATAAGACTAAGTGACTAACCGTGAAAAAAAGAAAAAAATGAATCCGACAAATGTCAATGTCGTTGGTCCTTTCCTTCCATTAGAACCCCACACGGTCACACTCCCTACTCCCCAAGACCCCCACACCCACTTACGTTTGCCTAACTCACTCTTTCACTCACCCACACGTGTGCATGCTCCTTCTTTATATTCCTCTCTTCCCTTTCTCACTTCCTATGCATCCCATACTTTCTTCCTTCAAATATTACCCCCATTTTACCCGTAATTACCCCTCAAACATGGATTACTACACACTCTTGACGTTAATAATAATTTTACCACTATCATTCCTCCATTTTTACCGACGTCGTAACCACCTCCTTCCACCAGGAAACTACGGTCTCCCACTTATCGGTGAAACCCTACAACTCATATCCGCATACAAAACGGAAAACCCTGAACCGTTTACTGACGAACGGGTTGCTCGGTTCGGACCCGTTTTCACTACCCATATATTTGGAGAAGCCACCATCTTTTCAGCTGACCCGGATGTGAACCGATATATATTACAAAACGAAGGGAAGCTGTTTGAGTGTAGTTATCCCGGTTCGATATCGAATTTGTTGGGAAAACATTCTTTGTTGCTTATGACAGGGAGTTTGCATAAGAGGATGCATTCTTTTACTATGAGTTTTGTTAACTCTTCCATTATTCGTGATCATTTGTTGGTTGATATTGACCGGTTGGTCCGATTTTTCCTTGGCTCTTGGCCCGACCGGGTTCTCCTTATGGAAGAAGCTAAGAAGGTATAGTTTTGCATTTTGCGTTTTTATTATTCTCTCCATTCCCGTCAATAGTCAGTTGACCGTTTCTTTACTTTCACCTCACAAAATAAAACAAACTTAAACTATTCACCGGGTGATTCGAATTTGTGACCTAAATTTCTGGCTGAGTTAGGTATTTAGCAATGAAAATATATAAATAAATTTTTTTGAGAAGAAGAAAATATGAATAAATTTGTGAATTTAATTAATCAAATAATTTTCAGTTTTTTACTTCAAAAAAATCTTCGAATAAGTAATAACCCCTCCGTACATCTTTTATAAGTACTCTATTTTATCATGGAGTATCAAGGTTAATTAATAAAGAAAATATCTACGTGTTGCAATTATGCTCCGCATTAGTTTTTAAAGTTACAAAATCAAATCACCACACTTATTTCAAAGGAAATACAAAAAAAAAATTAACGGGGATATTATTTGACGAACTTAAGATGAATAGTACCGATCGCGAGACATATTGATGTCACTGCATATTTCAGAAATTGTCCGACATATTTTGAGAAGAAATTGGTGAAAATCGAAATAAAATTTGTACACTTAATTTTAGGAGCATCGTGCATATTTACTTGAAGTGGGACCTACCCCTCGTGGAAGAAGGAAATAGATAGTTCAGTCACTCAGTGTAAATGTAATCAGTACTCAACTACTCATCTACCGAATAATAAACTTTTGTTTATTTACACAAATTCTAAACGAACATACCGGTCCTAAATTTGTGACGGGTTGAATATTACCCAGATGAATATATAATGATAAGTCATTTGTATTTCGATTTTGGTCCTATCTTCTCATATGGATAACATTTGACCCGTTACAGATTTGTGGGTATACCCGTCATACGGGAAACTTACCAGTTTATTTATAATCTTTGGAAATCTATTATTCCACTTGAAAGAGTTAGGAGATTACTGAAATGTGAAAAGCAGAGGAGTAATTAAGATGATGAGAAAGAACTAAGAACGTCCACAATATTTGTTGTTAGTGTCCCTATCATGGGAGTGTCCCGTGCCTCTTGGGTGCTCACGTTTACTTACTAAAGTTAAAGTTATGTCTACTTCAATTTTTTTGGCTCATTTTAATTTATTTTTTTGAGTCGATTTTGTAAAATAGGTTATTGATGTGTTACCACTTTGGATGGACATGGAGGGATTGGGGTACTACCGTACTAGGCTCAAGTTATGTCATCACCTGATATAGGGAATATTAGCCATCAACGATTTCATTAGGCTGTTGACGTTTTGTTAAGCTATCGAAGTTAATTTATATTATACCATTAAAAATTTGTATTACTTACTATATTTTGGGTAAATAAAAACTAAAATCGATACAAAGGGGAAGGAGAATCGAACCAGCAGAACCTAAAGTATCGATATATATGTCAATCATAGTGATTGTACATTGTAGTTTGTACTACCCGTAACTAGTACTAATGCCACAACTCAAACACTCCCCGGTCCTCACTCAGACATTCGATCCTCACCATCTCAATTTAGTTAACAACTTTTGATAGAATTATGTTACTTATAATTAACCCCCGCCATCTAGCTTTAATTTACAGATAGAATGATGGGTACCCGACTTTAGTTCATTTTGAACTAGCTACATATAAAACCGTCATCATAACTCCTTTTACACAAAATTAGTTCGAGTCGCCTTTAGGTCTTCTAACATGTGTTATAACTTAAAAGTGAAGGGGGAAATCATTGTAATTTCCGGCAACAATAAGTAGACGCACACTTATGATGGTCCATACATGTATTCGATCCCTATCTTTTGTTCTCAATTTCTCATTGTTTATTGCAAGTTGTATAAGATCTTCTTAAAGAATATAATTAATGCTGAATAATTGGTTTAAGAGACAAAAAATTTGGATATGATTTGAATAATAAAATATAAAATCTAGTAGGTTGAGAGTGAAGATGTAAGCTAATCTATTGATTACGTAAATTGCAGATTACATTTGCATTAACAATGAAGCAGCTGATGAGCTTAGATCCTTGTGATTGGACTGAGAGTTTGAGAAAAGAGTACCTACTTGTTATTGAAGGATTCTTCTCCATTCCTTTACCTTTCTTCTCTACCGCTTATAATCGAGCCATTAAAGTAATTATCTTTTTAACTTCTCATCTAATCATTTTCTTGGATTTATCTGACTTTTATACTTAATTTGTGGTATGCCTATGTGGTTTATGATTAACAAGAAACGTCGTGTATGCATGACTATATACTTCTATTGTTTTTCGACATTTTTATGGACTAGTTGACACTTCGATTGTTAAAAAATGACTCATACTCCATGCTAGTGTAACTATATCAACCCATAACTATGTATATGGATACCGTGATATCTACTCGTAATGTATGTATTGGTAGAGCCTCATTTAGTAACGGTCACCTTGAATATCAATAACTTATATATATATTGAATAAAGATTATTATTGATTGAGCTTCGAGGATATCTTAAACAGTTGGTTGATTGGGTTGGTATTACTTTTATTGTGAAAAGGTAACTTTTCAAAAGGATCAATTGTCAAACACTCCCTTTTATATACGATTTTTACGAAACACCGCCTTTTATTTCAAAATTTGTACAACACTCCTTTATTAATCCTTTTTTATGTCTAATACTCCCAAATTAGTACCTTTGGTGAGACAAAGCCAATTTCCGTCCTTTTCATTTATTTGGCAATTTGGCACGTGTGAAGAAGCAGTCATCTTTTATATCCTTCCTTAGCAGTCTGAGACTCTTCTATTTCTCCTCAATTCAACTCACCCACAAAAATATTCTTCTAAATCTTATCTCAACATAAAGTTCAATCATAATTAGCATAATCAAACAAAAATCCCTCACTACTCATCTCTTTCACCCACAAATCCTTCATATTCTAAATCTTAAACGCAAAATGAGCTCTAATTTGAGTGTCTTACATTTATCCTCATTCGATCTCCTTCTCTTCAATATGAATTAATTTTGCTTGAATTCTAGAAATATTCCCCTTTAAACTTTTGTGGGTGAAAGAAGAGAGGGAGAGGGAGAGGGAGAGAGAGAGATAATAGATTGATTAATGACAAAGGAAAAAAGAGGGAAAAATTTAGATTGTTAAGAATTGGAGGGAAAAAAATTGATTCATCTTCACACGTGAGAAAGAAAGAAAATGGTCAAGGCATTAAATTTGGGAGTATTATACATAAAAAAGGATTAAAAAGGGAGTGTTTAATAAATTTTGGAATAAAAGACGGTGTTTCGCAAAGAATCGTATATAAAAAGAAGTGTTTGACAAATTATCCTTTTCAAAAACATCTATGGAGTACAATACAAGATAGTTTTACATATGCAACCATCCTAGTAATTAAATGATCAAGTACATAGGATTTTGGTGGTCTCACATGTGAGATCGTCCCATGCACTGATGCGCAACATGCTAGTATATAGACAATATTTTGGGACATACTGTATTATATAGTATAATGCATCACTTGTAAATAAGTGTCATTACTTTCACCAACGTTACAAAGTTAAATCATGTTAGTCTACTTATGAATGAAAACAATATGGGACATAGGCTAGGACAAAAGTGGCGGAGGCATTGACCTTGGTGGTACGCGAAAGAAGGAAAGAGATCGAGCAAGGAGAGAGTAAAGACGACATCTTAGGCGCATTACTAAAAGAGGAAGTGGAAGGAGGACGGTTATCCGATGAGGTTATTGTGGATTTTCTTGTATCTTTATTGGTGGCCGGGTACGAGACCACATCGACACTAATGACTCTAGCGGTCAAGTTCGTAACGGAGACTCCTCTAGCTCTTGCTCAACTAAAGGTATCCATCTCTTTGATCTTTTATGTCAATTTTCTCATTAATTTGCCGTATAGTCAATTTAATTAAATTATAATTGGGGCCCATGGAGGCCATGGGTCTCATTATAGTGATGGGTCCTCAAGAAGTTTTATCATCTTATCATATGAATTCTTAGCCGAACACATTGGATGGTTGGATTCAAAAGCTAAGATAAATGATGTAAGGGGTACATCATAATATGATTGAATTCTAGTCATGTGGTCATGATTTAGAAGTATTTAGTCTGGAAAATAAATCTGGTTAACATAAAGTTCATTATCTTAATATGCTTTTTATTAAATGAACGATAGCTTTTTAGTGCAAAAGTTCATGCATATACAATTATATGTACATGCTCCATGGCCTTCATCATGCCGTTTCACGTGTTATACATTGGAAAAAGTTAACTACTCTCCCTCCCGCCCTCCGTCCCGGTCATTTGTTTACCATTTTCATTTTAAGGTGTCTTATTAATTTGTTTACCTTTTTATATTAGAATGATAATCCAATGGGACTATTGTTCATTTGTCATCCACCAAGAACAACCACAAATGGTCTACTACCATTTCCTTAATAATTGTGCCAAAAGCAAAGGTAAACAAATGACCGAGACGGATGGGGTATTTGCTACTAGTGTTGTCGTATAACTAATTTTAGTATTCAACACTTTCTCATTTGTAACGGGCATATCCGTCACAAGTTTGTTACGGGTCAAGTAATACTCATTACCCACATAGGTAGGAAAACTGAAAAAAGACAAATCATTTGTGATTCTCTAGACTTATTTTATTTATCCAAGTGCTAGATATTTAACCCGTTAAAAGTTTATCCGTCATAAGGGAGACTAATTCTTCTTATTATCTCAATGTTTATCTGATCACAATTCAAATAGAACTGTTAGACGGAAATACGACATTAGTAAATGCTTTCTCTACACGTCAGTTATTGATTTATTATAGCCATGATGTTTATGTTGTACCGTACATGATTCAATGTTTCGGTAATTTCACAATAAATAAATAAAAGTCAAAATATAATTTTTTTTTCCTAAAATTTTCTATGTAATAAGATCCACGATTTTTCTTTTCGGAGATGCAAGACCCCAAACATTGAGTCTCCTAAGTCCTAAGAGACGATGTTTCACTAACTTATTGAAGACAATCTTGTGTCAAACACACCAAATCTGTCTTAAATAAAGACATTAAATGTCATTTTTTTGCGATGAAATGTAACTATTTCCTAATTTAATGTTACCATCACTTTTTTTCCTAAAAACTTAGTTATACGTAGTAACATTTTATAATTAAGGGTTTTTTTGTCCGACATTTAGGGTCGTTTGCACCAAAGTACCTAACATTTTTTGGTCAGGAGTACCTAATATTTTTGTTTTGGTTGTCGCATGTTACCAAATGCATTTTTCCGTCAAAAAAGGTCAATATTCCGTCTTGATTTGACGGAAAATCATGATGCAACCCTAATTATTCTAATTTCCCTCGTTAATAACTTATTTCAAACTAAATAGTCATTAAACGTAATCTGCTCGATCTTTATCACCTCCACCTCCAATCCAACATCCATATCTTCACTTACCCAACCTAACCCTTTTTTTTATTATTTACTTTCACCTCTAACAACCTCTTACTCTCTAAATTAACCCAACATCCAGTCCCCACAACCACATTACCTCTCAATTAACACAACTCCTCCACAACCTCCAACTGCATCTTCACCTCCATGGTTAACCCATCATCTCCTAATTTACCTTAGTCGGGATAGATTGAGTGTGGTCGGAGGTGGTTGATGATGATTGATTGGTTTTGATGTGAGGGGCCTACTAATTGAATGTTAATTATATTGGTTATGGAGTATGAGAATAAGAATGAAAATTGGTGGATTAGAGAAGAGCAAATTGGTTTTTGAAGATAAATGTAACCTAAAAAATTAGGTGGGAAAAGGGAGAAAAGCTACAATTAATTAAAAAGATCTGTTAGTCAAGACGGAATATTGACCTTTTTTAACGGAAAAGTGCATTTGGTAGCATGCGACAACCAAAACATAAATATTAAGTACTTCTGGGCAAAAAAAAATTAGTTACCTTGGTGCAAACGACCTTAAATGTTAGGTATTCCCTGACAAAAAAAAACCCTATAATTAAACTAGTTTTTGTAGCCATGAAAATCACGAGTGCGTTTGAGACTAATTGTGTAAACCCACTCATAAATGTAGCCACTTGTCACAGATGGCGACTCACCGATCCGTAAACGATTCTATGTTCGGGTAAAATCGCTTGATTGGCTAATTTGGTGGATATTTCTAGAAGATAGCAGGGTTTTCTAGGGGTTTCCGGAATTTTCTAGAGTTTACTAGAAGTTTCTAGAACACGGTAGAGCCTTCTAGAATATTCTAGAGATGTCTGAAATATTCTAGACTAATGTCGAGTGATCTAGAGTATTTTAGAGGTATTTAGAATATTCTAGAATAGGTGTGTACTAAAATGTTCTTGTATTTAGATTTGTGTAGAATATTCTAGGATAGGATAATCTAGAATGTTCTAGGGAGTTATATGATGTAACTATGTAGAATTTTCTAAGAGTCTAGAAGTAGGAGGAGGTTTATAAATAGACGAAGGCATGTACATTTTTAGGGGAGTGACTGAGAGTTTCTTTCAGGCTTTCATAAAGATGTCTTGATAGTTCTCTTCACTCCAAACTTCATCCTGAAACATTTAGTCATTAAAGTGAGTGCGAGGGATAACCAAATGGTATGCATATCGGGCATCGATCTTTAGATCGTGGGTGCATATAAACAAGAGGCTCAAGATTGATCGAGTCAAATTGGGAAGCCTGGCCCGCCAACGACGGGACTATTGACGGGTGGCGCACGGGGAGCGGCTTTATTGCGAGTGTCAAGAGAAGTCGGCCCGTGACATGTGGTATCAGAGTCACTTCGATCACATGGGAAGTGGTACATGGGGGTCGTGGACAAGCCTACGGGACTGGCTACCACGACAAACTTGCTGTCGAGCCGACATTAAAGGCGCCTAAAGCCGACGGGACTGGCTACCACGACAAACTTGCTGTCGAGCCGACATTAAAGGCTCCCATAGGCGTCGAGCTGACGTTAAAGGCTTCCGGGGTCGTTAGCAACGTTAAAGGCGCTTAAGCTTCAACTACCGCGTCCGGGTCGTTAGCAAGGAGCCTACGGGGATAAGGATCATATCCCGTGTTATGGGACACAACTAAAGAGGCGGGGCTGAATGCTACGACAAAACTAGATGCCGAGCCCGACCCGCTTAACCCGAAAATTACCCGATCAGCAAAAGGACCTAATTTAACCCGCACTAACCCGATAATATGACAAACCCAAAATGACCCGACCCGACTGACCCGTTTGCTATGTCTAATTTTAAGGGAGTAACAAGTAATTTTAGATGCGTGATATAACGAGTTAGTACATTTAACAATTTATTAATTAGTCGCATGAAAGCAACCAGTATATACCTTTCTTTCTTTGAAAAAAATCGAAGGATAGATTAGGAAGAAGAGAAGGTCTTGCTTAAGACGGTCTTAAGTTAAGACCTCTCACAATTTCTTTTTCATTTGCACATTATTTAAATTGGTTGTGAGTACGTTAACTTAAGACCGTCTAAAACAAGAATTTGGGTAGGAATTTGGGTAGGAATGAGAAATTCCCAAGGCAATTTTGACATTCATGTTAGACTCCACTGGCCACTTGATTTAATCACATCTAGGCACTAGTCAAGTAGTCAATATCAATATGACAATATATCAACCAGAAATAACTGTGTCACAGTTAAAAAGTCAGAAATTGAATGTGAATGAATGTGAATGGTAATTTTGTTAAAAAAAGTGAGAAGGAGACAAATGCTTTGCAAATGGAGCGAGATGGTGAGTGAAGCATCTTCATGCCTCCTCTTTAGTAAGCCATGCTGTTTTTATGTGTCAGTATTTCAGGTTACAGTTTGGCAGATTAACCTTTGACTATTTTACTGCCTTGAATTCTTTTCTTCCTTTTACGTAAAGTGTATCAAGATGACATGTTTTTCCTTATCTATGTCGGGGCATTTACCCTTTTTCTTACCTACATGCTACAGCTAAAAGATTTAATTATCAGTCCGATCTCATAGAAGTATAGAACACAGACATAATTAATATTTAGCTGAAGAGATCTTACAAAGTGTGTCTTCACTTGCCCTCGCACTTGTTCATTGTAAGAGGTCTGCAACCGTCTTCAATGAAGTTTTGTGTTTATTTAAATACTCTTCATTTTCTCTCCTATCTATCTTCGTTTAACCGTCCAAATTCTATCATGGAACCAATAATGTTGTAAGGGTCGGGATTTTACATTAGACTGATGGAGTGGATAGGATCGAATCATTAGAATCGAACCGTAGGACCCTAACATCCTACAAACTCACTAATTATAGTTTTTTATTTGATAAAAACATATAATTGATAATTAAAACACATATTAACTATGCCGGGAACAGTAACGAACACAATTTCATGCAATGAATGACGACTGGACGAGATGGGATGATATAATATCTTGGTAATAAAAATGTACGCCAGTTAGTTGTTTGAATGGAAATAATATGTATACATGAAATTTTTTCAAAGAATACACGCCTAGAGCCGTACATTGGTGCGGGCGGGTCCGGCCCACACCGCCCCGCCCCGCCCCACCCCACCGAGCCTTCCTCTCATGGCCCGTTGTGCTGGCCCGCAAAACCCACTACTAAAGCCGGGCTGGGCACGGGCACGAGCTCTCTCCCCACATCCCACACTCCCCAGCCCGCATAAAATTAGGCCACTTTTTACTAACCGAGCCGGTTCAGGGCCACCATTTCCCAGCCTGCACTTCTCCAACCCGCTGTGTGGGCTCGGGCTCCCCCTCCCAGCCCGGCCCGGCCCGCTGTGCAGGTCTATATTCGCCCATGGACATGAGCCAAGCCAATCGAGAAGGGGGGAGTGTTATAAAGATCATTTTTTTTCTCTTTTGTCGATGTGGGAGATCTTTACATGTGAAAATCCTCACACAATGCCTTTTGACATGAAAAATCATGTGTACATTTATGTTCGAATTTTATGGTAAATTACATTAACCTTTATTTGGTGAGTAACTACAAAACGCTGCTAGTAAATTTTATTTCGTTAAATGGGGGAGAAATGAAGCGCACACGGAACATTTTCTCCTATACAACTTGTTGCATTCTACAATATGCTTTCACTATTTTCAGCTAATGTTCAGTATATCTATGTTTGTACAGACTGAGCAGGAAAATATTAAAGCTCGAAAGGGTGATAAGGAAGCGTTGGTTTGGGCAGACTACAAATCCATGCCCTTTACTCAATGCGTAAGTCTTTTATCTTAAAAATATATGTTTGCACTCTTCTACACTTGGGATTTTAGACACAAGGTTACACAATAGAAAGCTCGGCTTTGTCTCGCCTTTAGCGATTAATTATTCACATGGTGACCTTAAGGGTGTCACGGTGCTCGACTGCAACACATGGATAATAGGACAACACCCTAAAGTGAAATGAACTTGACACTAGTAAATCTACACCAACTATGGTTAATCATCTATAATGAGGAGTATTCACTTGGTCGAATGTGATGTTATTTCAGGTGATTAATGAGACTTTGAGGGTTTCGAATATCATTGGAGGCATCTTCAGGCGGACAACATCAGATATCCAAATTAGAGGTTAATTATCTACGCTAGGCCTAATATCGACATCATTTCCAATTAAAACATGAATAGAGAAAGACTTATGTACTCTTTTATTGAGCGTTTATTTTTGCTACACGAACAGGATACACAATACCAAAAGGATGGAAAGTGTTTGCCTCATTTAGAGCGGTGCATATGGACGACCAACACTTTAAGGACGCTCGGTCATTCAATCCATGGAGATGGCAGGTTGCTTATAAAATTACATAACTGTTGATATTTGACATTCATATTTTCTTAAAACTGATGATGGAAGTGCTTATATGAACAGAGTGACACTGGAACTACATGCTCTCCTGGTGTATTTTCACCATTTGGCGGAGGCCCGAGGTTGTGCCCTGGCTATGAGATTGCTAGAGTGTCAGTTTGTGTCTTCCTCCATCACCTTGTCACAATATATAGGTACTCTCCTTTTATTTTAAAGACCGCCACTCATTTATGATTGCTTCATCGGATAGTTTTTACATGCGCAAGCTTATTTAAACACTCCTTTAATGTCAATCACAATTAACGATACTTGTCTCACTAAAGAGACTGCCAAAATATTCCCACGAGCGTGAAAATCATTTCTTGGCTTAAGCCTAATTAATTAGAGTCATGCACATAAATAGAACCCGGTTATGTTAACTACAGAGTACTCCATAATTTTTTTGGATATGTTTAATCAAGGCTAAAGCTGAAAGGTGGATCAAAGGGAAAAATAGTCGTACAAAGTACAGATTCGTGCTATTTTTGTTTCTTGTACTCGGCACTAATTAGCGCTTTTGTGTTCGTTCTATGATTTTTTTACAGTTGGCAGGCTGCAGAAGAGGACAAGTTACTCTTCTTTCCGACAACTAGGACACAAAAGCGAATGCCCATTAACGTGCAACGACTAGTCGCAAATATGTAGAGACGAACTAGATATAGGGGAGATGTACAAATTGAATTTGGAAAAGAAAAAGATTATGTTGAATTCCATGAAGAAATCATATAGAATAGAAGAGTTTAAGATAAAGAGTAAACCGGGGCAGGAAAATTGGTTCATTCTATGGTAATAAGCAGCTACATTCTTTCGTGCCGTGACTGTCGTACTAGCAAACTACGGAACCACAAACAAATCATATGTTTTTAAGTCTTACCGTTTGTTGGTCGAATTATTTATATTTTTCGTTCATTGTTTCGGTTTTCGTTCATTGTTTCATCCCCATGTTCGTGTTTCACTACATTTCACAGAGCACTTCTAGAATTGTAAAAAAAATGTACATGAAAATGACACACATAAAGTTGAAGCTAAATGTTTGTTTTACACTAATGTACACTAACTGAAAAACTCATTATATGATAGAGAATTTCAAAACAATTTTAAACGGTACACAATGTTTGGAAATCAATAAAAAAGTAGAAGACTACTTTTGTATTTGACATACAAGGCAATATAACGTTAATTTTTTTTTTTTTTTATGAAACGGTAAAAAGATGCAATTATATAATGTTAAGACATACTAAGTCCTTAATACACTTGTAATTTAAAATCATTACGGTACAAATATTTATCGCTACTGGAAGACAATGTCGAATTGTGAAATCATGTTGGTGGAGAACAAAGTAGCGAGCGTGAGCCTCATTTTCCACATTTTGCACGCAACTAACATGTCCTGGAAACCTCCGATGCATATAAGGTGCGGAGTGACGAGGGCAAGGTATACTTACGCCACAAGAGCGTAGGAATGAAGGGTGGATAGCAGACCACAGGCTGCTTTCGATGGAGAATGAACTCCTACACCAAGTCGAACGAGCTCTACAGTCACACAAATGGCATATCGGAATAGTCAGCATACACACAAACCATATCAATGGAAACCCCTCAACCAATCTTTTGTCCATGATTGCTTCAAAGCACCGTCTGGACCCTACCCGAACCAGATACAAATCTTCCATTAAGGCTTCATGGAAGCTATTATTCCTTCAATAGATAACACATGCCACATAGCAACTACCAAAGCAATCAACTAAGCACATAACCTTGTAATTTCGATTTATTTGAACCCTAATCAACATAACTAAAGCTAAAACCTCAAGGATAATGGGACAGGACACCCAAAAAATCATATAAAAGGTTATTATTTGGAATAAAAAGACACAAAGTAGCCAAAGATTAAACAACATAAGATTGTGGTGTAGACCACCGCATCCGACCCAACCAATCACCACTACCAAACCCCTACCTATTTAGAACCCCACCCTACCAAGTCACTTCCCAAACTGAAAATCACCCTCCAGTCATAGACCTCACGCAAGACGGTGATACAACAGCGGATCAAACAGTCACTTCCAGACCAACGTACTGGACCATATGACACAACAAATAAAACGAATCAAAACCAACCACACTTCACAAAGGAAACTCCATAAGGCCTAAACCATACATGCAACAAAACCAAACCACTACAAGAAAACAGCACTCAGGCGATCGAAGTTGGCGATTGAATTTAGTCGCCAAATTAAATTTGGCGACTGAAATTAGTCGCCAGGGCCCAGTCGCAGGCCTTAGTCGCCAAATAGAATTTGGGTGACTGATTTCAAAAGCGTCGCCAAATGGACGAAATGGCAACTAAATTAAGTCGCCTATTTGGCGACTGCTTGGCACTGTAGTCGCCAATTTGGCGACTGAAAACAGTCTCCAATAGACACTTTTCAGTCGCCAATTTGGTGACTGCTTTGGGGCCTTCAGTCGCCAATTTGGCGACTGCTATGGTCCTTCAGCCTTCAGTCGCCAAAATTGGCGACTAATATCAGTCGACATGGCCATTAACTGGTCAGTAGCCATTGGTTTGGGTACTCTGTTTTGGCGACTGAAAACAGCCGCTATAAGAACATTTCAGTCGTCAAAACGGCTGCTTTTTTGCAAAAAATTTTTGTTTTCATCCTGCCATTTCATTACCATACCCTTAGCACGTACAATAGCAAACAACAACAATTTCAAACATTTACAACACCACAATGAGAAACCAACACTCTCATATATAAAATGAGAATCAAATCAAGTTTAAAAATCTTGAAAAAGGTTAAGAAATCCAAGTTTAAACATCACAAATAACAAATTTCAAAACATAAGTTTTTAAACTAAAATCAAGTGTCAAGGAAACTCATTCCGGCTTCCAAACCGCCACCTCCATTGGCATCATCATGATCTCGCCGAAAGGGATTCGGACCTTGGTTGAATGTGTTGAACAAGGTTTCCATGGCTTTAAACTTTTCTTTCATTTGCCGAACTTCTTCATCCATTTCGGCGTTTCTTCTTTTTTCTTCATCTAGTTGGGCTTGCAGTTTACTTACGACTCCCAGCTCGTAAGTTTGTCTCGAAGTAGAAGGCATCCTTGCTCTTAGAGCTTGATAGAATACATTCTTCGCCGAGCCAGTTCCGTACACAGATCCCTTCTTGAAACCCTCAACCAAGTCGAACCAAATCTCTTTATCAGGCTTCTCGGGTTGCTTTGCTTTTTCGCCCAAAAATGCATCCTACAAAATATAAACATTATGATTAAAAATAGCTACAAAATAAGATAAACATTCACAAAAATGAACTTATTGTATAAATAAAAAATTGTTTGAAACTTATATATAGTTCCTTGTCTTTCGGCTTAATCCAGTATCTTCTATCGTCTTGGAGTCGGGAATGGGTGACAAGGAAGAGTTTCGGAGCCGTGGGCATGTTATCTTTTTTCTTCTTACCCTTCTATAAGAAGAAAGACATGTATAAGAAGATTTGAATAATAAAAAGAATTCTTGTAGTGAACCCAAAAGAGAAACCAGAACAGGCGGACACAACTGGAACATGACTCGGGACCGATAGGTGGGGGAAGAGGCGAGGGAAAGGGGAACACCAAATCAGTTAAAAACCATAAAACCATCACAATGCAGACCAGAGAGTTATACTCATCAACAAGGATACAGGGGACGGGGATAAAGAGATCTTACCAGGGATGGGGAAGGGGCGAGTGGAAGGGGGAACACACCCTGGGTTGCATGCATGGTCGGCGGCAACGACAAGACGGAGAAGCAGAGGAACGGGAGGGCTGAGAATCCGTCAAGAAGACCTGAGATCTGTCAGTCAAGAAGACCCAAGATCCGTCTGTAAGCTTTTCGTCTAAAGGATGAGATCATGCCGGAAAATGCAAGAAAAGAAAAGGAAAGGTGACTGCCGCCGGAGATTCCTGGACCTATCTCTGGCGATAGGGTATGGGAACAGGAGGTAGAGGGTGGAGGAGGGGGGGGGGGCGGTTGCGGCGGTTCAAGAGAAAATGGGTTAGGGTTTTTCTTTTTTTAGAGAGAAGGGGAAGAATTCTTAGAGAGAGAGAGAGAGAGAGAGAGAATTGCAGTATGACGTTAATAAATGGATATTCTATCAAGATTACTTGTTTCTGACTCGAATGCGAAGCGAATTTCAGGTATCAAAATTTCTAACTATGCTCCACCGCTATCTCACATCTTCTAACTATGCAAAGCGACATTTTCTGACCTTGTCTTATCTACTGGTAGTTGGAATCTAGAGTTGTTTATTGGTCGTCCCGTCCATTAAACCGGGCACATCCCGCCCTCTAAATAAGCCGGTACAGATAAAGCATTTTAATAAAAATACAAAGGCCCGGCCTACTAACCCCTCCCAAACCCGCTAACCTGCTTGTCCGTTGGCCAAAAATTTAACGTGAGCCCGGCTCATGTCCGGCCCAAACCCGCATTTGATCACCTCTACTGGAATCCAAGCGCTCTTTTCGGGTACTTTGATCCTTCTTGTGCAAAGGACATCCTCAACCTAGAATCCCCGCAGTCGTGCTCATATGACTTCCTTTATTGGAAATTCACATAGGACGGACATTATACCCTAAAATCAGGATATGCCTTGCTTCTTCAAAAATCTGCCCTAACCCGATTTGCACCCTCTACGGAATCATTTCCTTGGAAAATTGCTTGTCGCCAACATTTATCTCTGGTATTCCCCTTATTTCTTTGGAATCTAGCTCACAAGATTTTACCCACGCTTTCAACACTATCATATAGGGGATGATCCATCCCGACACATGCGTTTTATGCGGCTGTTTTACAAAAAATTTGGACCATCTATTCAGATCATGCTCAGTATCCCAGCATATTTGGAGGTCCTCTGATTTGGGCATTGCCTTTGTATCGAACCCTGGAACTAGCTTTCATCAATGGTTGATAGATCACTTAAGGTCCTCAAATTCGGATAACAACCTGATGAGTCATATTTATATACATGTTTATGTCTGCCCTTAGTCACTTTAGTGACGTTTTTTAGTGCCTAAATGAGCGATTAAATGCTATTATTGCTAGAATGTCGATACTGCCGCCTTTTGGTGTTTTAATGCAGGTTAGATGCATTTACGGAACAATTGAATGATAATGAACACCGCGGAGTTGATAGGAACGGAGATCGAGAAGTATGAAGACGGAAAGAAGTGAAGATAAGAGCAATATAGAGTCACTCGATCGAGTATGTGAATACTCGATGGAGTCGCGAGAAGAGAAGACTAGTGCATCTTATGGATACTCGATCGAGTCATAAGCTGAGTACTCGATCGAGTCGCAAGCTGAATACTCGATCGAGTACCCCAATACTCGATCGAGTATCCCGAGGAATCTGTGTTTTTCTAAACTTTCTTTAAGTCGGTTGATTTTATATTATAAATAGAAAACGCGTCCCTTGTTATTTCTTACGCTTTATTATCATAGAAACACCTTAGAAACTCTAGTTTTATTAGCTTTTCTACTGATTGATTCATCAAGACTATTTTCTTCGAGTTCAAACTTGTAATCGGTATTTTTACTAATCTTCTTCTGTCAGTTATTATTAGATCGTTAGTTATTCTTTGTTCAATCTTTTATTCATTGTTAATCATGTTTACCTTATTTATTATCGTTGTTATTTACATCGTTATTAGTAGCTTATTCTTTAATCTAGGGTTGAAGGGGATCTCGGTTGTTAGAAGGGGATTGATTTATGAATTGATTGTTGTTGTTGTCTTACTTCTAGTTAATTGATTTACTGATCAGAGTTAATTAAATAGTCTTGCGAATTAGTTTTATCACCGACCGGGTTAAGACTAATATAGGCAGCGACAATTGGATATACTAGTTTAGCGATCACATGTTAAATCTAGATCTAAAGGGCATAACTGAATCGACCGGTCTTGTGACCTTAACCAACTTAATTGACCTTTTTATTGATTAGATTTTATCCCCGGATAACATATCTAGTGAACCTGAGACCCTATACCTTTAATATTAATGAATTTGTCTTAAGACGAACTTAGTTTTAGCAAATAAATTATTACCGCCTCCTTGTGGATTTGATACCTTACTTATCGCTGACTATTATTTAGTACTGAGTTAGGTTTATTTTGATTTAGGGAACGCGACTTTACCCTTATCACAACCCCTTGTTGTATTTTCAATGTGTTCTATTGGCTATTTGGCGCACTCGGAATGCGGTTATATTTGAAGGAATTACAGTTAACCCAAGAGGGATACTTGAACTAGCTTATCACCTTTTCCACATCCATTTGTTGCCCGCTGTTTCTAGAAAGCCGAGAGTTAAGATCGCTCCCCTTCTTTTACCACCGTCTGAAGTACTCACAACTGCTGCCACGATGCACCAGCCAGGTATCCTTAATGTGGTCCGTAATTCGTCCTGCAAAAACATCTTCGCATGGGTCGTTTCTGATCCTTGCGATAGGATTTCTTCTTCTGTGATTTTCGGCGCACCATCTAGGTTTGCAGCTCAGGCGCACTATCTAGGTTCGCAGCTCAGGTTTATGCGCTTCAACGCGCTATGCGCATGTCCCCAGACTCGCTCTCAGGTCCCACTGTTTTTTTTGGTGACTTTTAAAAAACTATTTTCTGTTCTGGCATCCACTTCGCTAGTACCCATCAAGCTTTACCATGTGTTGACTGAGATACGGACTTTGCTCCGTCAACATAAGCACTGGTCGGTTAGTTTAACTACAGGCTGAATTTTTCTTTGTTTTCTGTAATAGTTTACTTGTAGTATGTAACTTCTCACTTTTATTTTATCTATCAGTCTACCTTTGTCAAAAAAAAATGGATAGAACTCTTTCCAGAGTTAGGAGCACATCCACCAGTTTGAGATGGTTGACAAGAGAGACGATAAACTTTGTTGAATAACAAATATAATTCCACGGTACATAAATTGGTGCAGTAGGTCTTGCTTGTGACGGGTCGGATCTTGCGACGGATATTTTGTGAGAGTAAATGGGTAGAGGGGACAAGGTGGACACCCCCCATGTGCTTCTCCACTCATCCTTGATGGGTATTTTGTGAGAGAATATGGTACCCGTCTTAAGCTTAAGACGGATATCCCGTCTTAAATGAGAATTTGTGAAATTGGTGATACAAACTACATAATGTCTTCAGTTGCATTTACATCTTCACCTGTCAGTAGTACTACACTGTGCACCTGCCATCTAAGGACATTCACATCACATCTCTATGAATAACTTAAGACCAGGTTACGAAAATCTCAGTATCAAATTTCCCTAGTGAAACCTTATACAACAAAACAAAGAGCATAATCAGATGGCCAAATCTTTCAATGCAGATTCGACCAATATCAGCTTCTTTGAATTTTCACTATTCACGATCGAAAGTTGCTCTAGTGATGCCTTCAAATGGTCAAGCTTGGTATCTCCAAACGTTTTCTTTTTTGACGATGTGTTAAGTACCTTGCTCTTGTGAGATATCGTATACTTTCTCAACCTTCCATTCAAGGCTTCAATAGAAGAATGCAAAGCATCCAGCTCACCATCAGCAAAACTATCTGCAAACAGCCATATGAATCTATAAGCCAACGCTAAATGAGAGGGCCAATATCCCATAGGCATTTCCCGTGGATAGTGAATACCCTCAAATTATTGACCAAAAGGACCCCCTCAAAATCACAAATACATGTGTAAGATGGTTTTTTGGTCGAGAATGTGTAAAATGGTTTTACACAATAAAACCGCAACTTATTCGGGCGCGAATGTCGATAAAAAATACACAAATTCTTGTATGAGACAGTCTCACATATGGTTTTAGTGCGTCACCTCCCATTTATAGGTAGTGTACCTTTTTATTCATTATTTATATTTCCTTTATTTTTTGGAGCTCGTGCCTTTAATGGTTGTGTCTCGCACTAATTTTAGTGTGACACGGCTCTCATGAGACCGGCTACAAAAAAATAAGCAGCTGCCGCGATTTATTGAGTGCCTATAGTTGTCTCTGTTGAATGATTTTACATTATCTAGGGGGTTGTTTGGTTGCCATCTTAATTCATGGGAAGTAGAAATTTCCATGAATTGACAAAATTGGATGTTGTTTGGTTGCCCAATTCATGGGAAATAGAACTTCCCAGGAAGTCTAATTCCTACATAATGTAGGAAGTCACTTACCTAGCCCCCCTTAGGTAAGTGCAACTTCCCACATGAATTCACTTCCCACATGGCAACCAAACAATTTTATGCAATTCACATGAATTGCAACTTCATGTGAATCTAATCTTCCCGGGAATTCCATCTTCCCATGTTCAACCAAACAACCCCTAGGTATAAAACTGATTTGCAAGATATTTTCTGCCTTAAAATGTAACTATCTTTGTTGGATGCTAATCGTACAACTATGTTGGACACTTCACTTCCGGACTTAAGACTAGCCCCCCTGTGGGCTGTGGTTGGTTGAAAACTACTCCCTCTGTCTCCGTCATTACTTTTAATTAAAATACCCTCACAAAGGAAAAAAAAAGGTAAACAAATGATTGAGACGGAGGGAGTATAGAAAAGAATATTTTTCGAAATGAATGTAAATGACATGACTAACCAAATGATAAAAATGAATTAAGATGTGATAAAAGCAGCAAAGCGCCAAGAAAATCGTACCAAGATCTGCTTTAAATTCACGTTCGGCTTCGGTCAACGGCTTTTTATGAATCCCTGGCAATCTTCTTAGCTGAAGCAACCGTTGTTCTAAAGATTCATGGCGCTCAATAGCACGCCTCATCCTATCATCCACCTGCGGCTGTTTCTTCTCAGCATTCAAAAGCTTTTGCTGAGCCTCGGATAGGCGCGTGTGTAGATTATCAATAATTTTCTTCACATGAGGCCCGTGATGCTCAAGTGCAAAATGCACCTAGAAAATGGAGCAGTTCATTTTATAATAATCATGCATAGGTTTTGGACTTGAAAAGAAACAACAAAATCATCATCAAAACAACCAAATTTTCAGCCACGGGCTACAGCTCCTCTACTTTTTTGTGTGGATTCGGGTGGGTGAAGAAGAGATCATGTGTTGAGGACATTATCCAAAGACTCTCAACACAATAGTCTGTTTTTCAGGTGGGGTCTATTCTACTTTAGTGTCCTCAGGTTTCACTAATTTCATTTTGGTGACCTAAGTGTAGTTTTTTTTAATGGAAAAAGAAAGACAGGCGTGTAATATTACCAAAACTTCATCCACAATACAAATATTTTTAAACATATTAAATACTCCTTGTGTAATTTTTTTTCCCATTTCACTTTTAGGGGTCAAACTTACAAAAGTGTGAGCATATATATATACTGAAAAAATATAACAAGGTAATACTCGTATATGACAAGTTGACAACAATATATTCATGTTCTAGTGTCCAAAACTCTTACAAAATAATATTTCCAACAAAAGCAGTAACATAGAGATGGAAGAGAACAAGAAAATAAATAGACAAACAAAACTGAGAGAGTAACCTTTTAAAATATTGGGTGGAAATTCACCTTAACTTGATGTTTTGCATATTTTATAATGCTAAAAAAACATAACTAACTAAAACAACATCAACTTAGATGAAACTCGACTATTGTACACCTTACGTTACCAAAATAGGAAAATTTTTAAACCTGAGGTCGTCAAAGAGAAAAGTAACTCGAACATCTGGCCCCTAAGGCAACTGCTTAAAAAAATGCTAGTGCAATGAAGAAGCAGTAGAGGACAAGGAATCCCAATACAAACAATTACAAAGCAGTCCATTTTCATTGACTCAACGTTATTGCAGTAACCTTAATAACACCCCCTAGCTTTCGCCCACAAATAAGCTAGAGAAGGAACTCTACACCTAACAGATCCTAAAACATCTCAATCAACACCACTGTAACTACACTCTAGAACAATAATCCTTAATAAAAACACCGACTAGAGTAGTTTCTACAACAACTTCAGACAATGAAACATGTAGTTACTCAAACATAAAAAAATAAAAAAAAATGTTCAAACACTAGAATAGGTTTAGTTGTCATTACCTTGTGTGCATATTCTACATAGTTCTCATGGAAAAGCTTGAAGTAGTGATGCAAAGTTGATCGACCTTCAATAGAATCAGCAGAGACTGATCTCAGATTAGATCCGTGCGGAACCATCACAGCCTTAGGGCCCACAAGAAGTTCTCTACTTATGATATCTGGTGTGATCTTATCTCCTCCTCCGGACTCAAGAGGCTTGCTGTCTGTATCCACGACTCTGGGAAGCAAGGTATTCAACGTTTTCATCTCAAGGACAATACATTCTCGCGTAGAAGTGACTCCCGCAATCCAAGAGAATCCAAATGAATCAGATAAGACCACAAAACCACAAAGAGGGGAAGATGAGGCTGCCGAACCCAAGCATGATGTACTGATAGCTGGATGTACAGATGGGGTTTTCATCATTTCACCCTTTATACTTGCCTGATCTGTGAATGGAAGAAAATGCAGCACTATGGAATCAACACCCCCGTCATGAAGGCAGTATATTCTCTCCGGAATAAGAGGATCAATATACATGGAAATAGTAGAATCACCGACTTTGCCAGTTGGTAGAGCCAAATCCACAATAGCTAGCCTTAAAAGTGGAGGTGGATGACCTGACCAATCACAGTAGTCCAGCGGCTGGTCAAGCCTTACAACAGAGAGTTGACCGCCAACTGATTCACATATCATGGCAAACCCTAGTATACGATCACGGGAATCGAAAGAAAGACGAGGTGGATTCCCAGAATTCCAAAGCGGTTGAACTTCATCAGCTAAGGCATCGATTTGCAATTGCCCGCTACTCCAGGCGGTCACCAAGATCGAGTCCTTGCGGACAGAGTTATAAAGAAAACTCACAGCACGACCACTACACTCTGCACCTCGAAATCCAGGATCATCTTCCTTACCTCGGTAAACTTTGCCAAGAGGGCCCTACAAACTCACATCACAGAAGACTTACTCTTACAGGTGAACTAAAGAGTTGAAAAATAGTAGTTTCCAACGATTGATTGCGAAAACTAGTTTTTAATGGAACCGGTGAGACAGGGTATAATTTATGCAAAAATGGTCATACATGACAATGCGAATTCATACTAACATGTGCCCCTAAGGCAACCCACTTACGGCAACCCACTTAGGGCAACATTCACATTGGAAGACAAACATAACCATAGAACTGCAGAACGTTGCTGAATAAAAAATAATGGATCAGCCTTTAAACTTCAAATGCTCGTAAATAACCAACTAAGAGTAACATACAAAATCAACATGTTACCAGATCATAATAATACAGTATCCATAACAGGAACATCCATATCAGTCGTAAACTACATGGGAATCATAATCCAAAGCAATCTAAAATTATCACATTATAAACCAAATGCACATAACCAAAACCATAAATACCACAATAAGTGAAGAAACTAAAAGAAATAAAAAACTATGGCGTGCACATTGGTTACCTGCAATGAAATTGATGAATCTATCACTACAAAAAGGCGAGCCTCCACGGTTGACAGGTGGCTTGCTTCACTTTCTTGCTGGTTAAGCTCGGGAAATGTAGCCTCTAGCCACGATATGGCCATGCTTGAATTGCTGAACGCGATTGGATCATCAGATTTCTGACCAAAAGTTTGAGCATCGCTATAGATCTCTTGTATAGATTCCCATAAGTAGCAACTAATCCAGGACAAAGAAAGCTATGTGAGTTAATACACTTGACAAAATATACAAGATGAGACCAGTACTCATACTAGAAAGTAGATCGCTGATCAGACTTGACACTTTTAGTGAAAGTTCGAAAAAGAAAAATGTTCGAAACAAAAATTCAGGGACCAGCTTCATGATATTCCCTCTCCATATGATAGGGTATATACCACGAAAAGCAGTAAAAATGAAGAATTGAGGGTTGGCAATTGGCATAGAAGTATAGAATGTGCACAATTAAACGAAGTTTGCCATAGTTCCAAATGTCAAACTATAATGTCACACCAAAAAAATTATAACAAAGATTTAGAAACACTTTTTATGATTTCAAAATATACAAAACGCAGCTAGTACACAGACTAGGAAGTAGATCTCTGATCAGACTTGACACTTGTAGTGAAAGTTCGGAAAAAAAAAAAGTAAAAACATTCAAAACAAAAATTTGTGGAGGTATGTAACTATTACTCCCTTAATGGACGGACTATTAGTACACTATATTTCCCCATTTCTATCTCCAACCCTCATCACTTTCCTCAATTTTTAAGTTCATTTAAGCTTTTATTACTCTAGTAATAATTACGCCCATCCCAAGCGAGACCTTAGAAATAGTGAATTTTGGTAGTCTTAGAACGACACGGTTTGGCTAGCCAATACTTTCCCTTGTATGATGAGCTCAAACAAAATAATCAATCAATAATGTTCGAAGAGAGTAGTAAAATCAGAATAGAAAAGTAGAAAATAATGAGAACTAAAACTTAAAAAGGATGATGAAGAATATGATAAAAACAAATGTAAAAAATAAAAAAATAAACAGAGAATACCTTCCAAATGGTGCTACTGGACAAAGTGTGTACACAGAACCATCACTAAACAAAATAAAAACCTGCAAATTAAGTTCAGAAAGCATTAGCAATAAATAAAAAATGACATCCACTAAATGAAAATTTCTTCAATCTTTCCTATCAATACCTTCCATTTCTTTATGCAGCCAAAGACTCGTTACTCGTTGGTTCTGCATTCTGATGGAATAAAGCAAATGACTCACTAAAGTACTGCGCTTCTTTCTACTGCGAAGTACCAGTCATTCGATGCAGTTTCCAACGAAATTTTCATCTTGGGTCATTCCGAAACAGTCTCTTTGTGTTGCTAACACAAGGGTAAGACAGCTTCCCCCCCCCCCCAACCCTGCAATTTGCGAGAGCCATTGAGGCATTGGTGTAATATTGTTGCCAAAATACAAGCGTTGCAAATGTGTTTACGAAGGAAAATGCATATATATAATTTTCTGAGAATATTCAAGACAGGAGTTTCAGGTTCATTTTAGACCTTGATCACCTTCTGAAATTATAGGGAGACATACAGATTGCATGTCTCCTACAAAACCATTTCTACAAACAATAATAACTGTAACTATTTTCAGCAGTCTTTGAGTTCAAAGGAACTTACACTGAATCTGTCCCACAAGTGATCACGCCCAAAAGAAAAATCAACAGGACGAATGGATGATGCACTCCGTGATCTACCGGGCTCTACAGGTTGCAAATAGTACTCCTGTTCTGGCAGATCAAAATCTGAAGACCAATCAAATATTCTACAAAATGAAACATAAGAATTACTCATAGTGACGTCAGAATACGAGCCAACGTTTGAACAGAGTAACATGAAACAACTTAACGCCAAATTCACCATAGCTTCAGGACACTAAAAAGTAATATAAAACAATAGTCCAAAATTAAAGGGGAAGAGCCAAGTAATATAAGTGATGGCGAAGAATAGTACATTTAATTTTATGCTCTAAGCTTCGACGACTCAAACTATTATCATGAATTACCAAATCTTTAATTCTATATTCAGAATTAGCTTTAGGTGTGCCCAAGAGCAAGACTCCTAAAAAAATGCATGGGTGGGGACAAAACCAGATAGCCTATGAAACAACTTGAAACCAAATATATCACTTTCTTATACAGGCAGCTGAACTCTTAATCAGCTAACTTAAGCAACCAGGATCACAAAATGTAAAATCCCTAGTTTAAATGGAAAAACCCCAAGCTTGTGCACATTAGATTATGCAGAACATCTCTTCCCTAACACTAACTAGCAGCACTAGCTAGAACAAACAACCCATACCCAAGTAATAAAGTGGAGAAACCATGAGAAAGCCAGCATCTAACATTGAATCTCTATTAAATATAACAGATTTGTCTGGTCCCTTGTTTAAGACTGCAACCTTCGCATGTTGAAGCCTACTGTTTAGTCAGGTAACTTGAATATATCCCTGCTAGATCCATTGGATACTAAGCATCATATATAATTATAAGCTAGTACTATTTATTTGCAATAAGTGGACTACATGTTTCATAAGGACCTGACGTTCATCTAAAACGCTGAGGTATAATACCTTTAAATATGTGGGTGTGGAGGGCACTCACTGACTCTCTCAAAGAACCATTGTGCAGAATAACAAAGATCATAAAAATTAAAGGAACTTCCATAGTTCCATGTACCTCTGTACAGTTATTAAATTCTACAATCTAAAACGATTCTTTCTTGAATATCATGACTGATCATTTAAACAGTTTCATTACCTACTTACTACACAGGAAACAGTGGAAGGTTCACATAATTGTTAGAAAGAGAGGAGCCACTGACACACATATTCCAGATACTCTTTATTAAGCTACATTGGTTTTAGAGCTTTGAATCACAACTAAATTGCAAGACAGGAAAGATCCATCTGTAAATGCAGGCAGAATAAATGAAAATGGCAGTATAAAAGACTTATACCTGAAAACTGAATCGGAAGAAAGAACAGCAAGATGAGTTTCGCTGTAAGGATGCCACCCCACTTGCAAGATGCGGATGGCACTGTTGCTTTGCTGATAAACAGCATTACCGACTGGGACAGTCCTGAAAAGATTATCCAATTGGGATTGATGTGCAAGACCCACAGACAAGAAAATGGATGAATATTCCTTTGAGGTAAATACAGATGGCTTCTAAAAGGCCGTAGGAGCAGGAATCGCAACTCGCACATATATAGAAGTTGAGGCTTGCTTAAAAACCAATATAGAACACAATAAGGCAGTAGCTTAGAGAAAATAGACCACAGTGTAGAAGGCTAACCACCAACGAGAAAAAGAGGTAGAAACTAGAAACCCCAAAAAGATGAAAAATAGAAACAATCTCACTTATGAGCAACAGATTCAGTAAAAGTGCTCAGAAGTCAGAACTACTAATTTCTTTCACAGTCACACTACCAGCTCATAATAATCGAAAGCAGATTTGTGAATTGAGTTGATTAAATTGCAATACTCCAGAATCCAAAATCATTAGTTCCACCAGACATGCTCATGCACAGGACAATAAGTTAAGAAGCTGTGAATCATATTTCTTGGTATGCTTAGCTAAAAGATTGGGCAACATTTCCGTATTATGTGTTTCCAAATCATGCACATCCACCAATTTCACCAAGCCTTTTGTGAATCATACAAATCTTTTCCTATTACTCCCTATATTTTTGCCGATTTGCCCCATGGAACCACTTTTTTCCTCGCAAAAAGTGGGCCAATGGAGCTAATTGACAAAAATGGAGGAAATAGTATTTCAAGCCTTGTCATATCTCATTCATTGTTCTTGAAAATGAGATAATGGCCTGCTATTAACAGAAACTTAATTAACAGAAATGGTAAATCTGTTCCTAAAACATTGAAAATAAGCAGGAAAATACAATTTGTTGCTCTTCAAAAGGAATTCAACAGTAGAGAGATGAAAACAAGCAGTGGCGGAACCGAGAATTAGCAGGACCAATGAACATTAAAACTTTTAGCTGGAAATTTACAATTTTTTCTAATTTTCTCTGTTTGATTAGTTGTTCGCCCTCACTGAAATTTCTCAACCAACTAAAAGAGACCCTATCCTAATTAATTATATAAACAATATAACAGCTCTACTAACTTCTATGAGAATACATGAACAAAAGATCGGGGAAACACAACCTTTAATGAATAGGAATAATAGCTTAGATATATTCAAACCCAAATATAGTATAAGCCTGCCCAAGCTTTCTCACGCTAATGTACGCAGCATTAAAGAAGTTGACCTCATAAAATCGTAATCCCGTCAAACTAACGGAGAGAAAAATAGAATATGGAAACATGCATGTTGGTATTGTCTGCTGGAGACACTTATGAGCCAGATTCAATATAAAAAATCTAGAACTATCATGAACTTTTAGTCTTGTAATACTTGTTAAATTATACAAACCTGCAAATAATAGAATTATCCTTTACAGAATTACGCCCATAAAGGAAGAAGATATGTATGCCAGCTGAACTGCCAAGCAACAACGCAGATCCATTTTTGTTGATTGAGATCTTGTTGACGACAAAACCAAGGTCAATATCTGCTTCCAATACCTATCACGGGGATGAAATGTTAACGAATCATCAACTCTTCCTCTGACAAAATATTGACAGTATTTCCAGAGAAGCAATCTAAAGTACGGCCAGAAAAAACAGTTTCATACAGAAAAGACCTTAAAGGTGTCAAATACAACTACAAGATTGCCTTAATCCCGAAATGATTTGAGGATCGACTAATATGAATCATTTGTTTGAAACCGCCAACTTGAGGTAAACAATATGAAAATATTATCTTCACTCAAGCACCAAGGTAATCAAATCATTACGAGACATCTTTAATGGTAAATTTTTAACAGCAAGTAATCCTTATTAAGGAGCTTCTTGGAAAATATTAACCATTAGTGATCATTTCTAACGCCGACCCAGGTTCTTTTATTAGAGTTGGTTCATTGACTTTTCAAATGAAACAGTAAAAGAGAACTAGAACCCATTTGAAAAAAAAAAGCGAGGTTTTTCTAAGGATGAGTGTGGGTTTATACTGATGATGTGGCAATCATAAAAGTTGATAACAAGTTCCTACTCATTTCCGCCCATATTACGCCTCAACAAGTGTAGGTTTGGTAGCAACAAAGACACGAAAACATGAAATAAAATTATAGAACTAAGATGGTGTCTTTAAGTAAAATACTACTCTCAGGCTCTCAGCGATGAGCAGTTTAAAATGATCCATAACCATTTTGTAGTTTGTACTCCGATAGACAGCATCAAACCACAAAGCAAATGTGATAAATGCAGCCTTTATGTCACGAAATCCAGTTGTTTAAAAAACTATAACAAAAGGTTCATCGCATAAAAGTTGAATATGATTACTAAAACAGTTCAATTTTCATATCCAGAATCCAATTGCACATACTGAGTCTCCAAATTTTTACTAAAACAGTTCAATTTACTAAATCCGATTGCACATACTAGGTTCTACTCCGTAGTTTATCTTGGCAACAATTTTGCAAAAATGATGCTCTCCGTAGTTCATACAAGCAAAATAAGCGAACAAAACAATGCATTTTTACAGCTCAATCATTAAACAACAACACCAAACAGTACAATAAGAACGCCATATGCCAGACAGTGCCTGGTCCTAATCTTTTTTACTGCAAATATCGCAACTGAACTGAACTGAATTGAAATATGTGATTACTGAATAGTTAATTAAATATGTAGAGAATCCATAAACCCTAATGTAAAACCCTAAAAGCAATACAGCAGAATAGAAAGGAGACCTTAGAGGGATAGGCGGCGGTAACAGAGTTAGGTTCGGGATCGCCGAGGCGAACGGAGATACGATGAACGCAAGCAAGTTCGGAATCCCAAAAGTAGATTCTAGAAGCTCCATCCCACGCCATTAGATTCGTCGGAAACCGACACGTAGAAGAAGACTCTCCACCGTCGACGGCGGAGAACACTGGGTGGTCTTGGAGTGGGACCCACCGGACTTCATCTTTTCGAGTAGATGATGAAGAAGAATTGGGAGAACGAAGTTGCCGCTCTTTCTTTAACTTTGTTATTTTATTATTATGACTATTATTATTATTATTAATATTAATTTCTTGTTTGAGTTTGTCGCCATTGTTATTGTTTGGGGTTGTGTCTTCTTCAATGTTGAAATTGAACCTCATTGTTTCTTTTCTTTTCAGATTTTTAATGGCGGAATAATAGTCGAGTTTCTTCTAGGAAATCTGTGTTTTATGTTTACATATCCGCGGTTGATCCATGCTATTCCGAGTTAGGATCCAAGCCCATAATCTCACAAGTTTCAGGAACTGCTTTTATTACGTAAAAAGAAATAACTAGTATAAAACCCGTGAAATTTACGGGCTGTTTTTATAGTGTGACGATTATAACTAACTAATATACACAAATTCTCATTTGTGACGGCCACTTTTCGTCACATGCTTATGACGGAGCAAATGTGACCATTTTTATGGAAAATGTAACCACTATATCACTGGTAACATTTTATGGATAATTACTTTTTATCATAAAACGGTCACATTTAGTCCGTCACAAGCTTGTGACCGTCACAAGAGAGACCAACTGACTAATCTATAATATCACTACGAAGAGAATTGTAATTCCTAAAATTGATCTTATATTAATAAATATAAAATGGAACAAATTAGAATGAGTAATTGTACAATACGTATGCCACATGACTTTAACGAATTGATAAAGAGATTTAAACATGAGCAAAATATCTAGACAACATAATTACTGAGAAATAAAAAGTAACTAATAATTATTATTATGTTATGAATGAGAGAAAAATATATAAGAAATATATGTGTATATATTGATAATTTAGATGCATTTTGAACAATTGAACAATTAGGTTCTAATTTCAGAAATTTTAGTATATCTTATGTACTATTTCTCTGATTTTGCATGTTGAATATGTAAGAAATATGTGTATATATTGATAATTTAGAAGCATTTTGAAAGTAGTTTTTGTATAAAATATGATTATATAAAACTATCGAACTATTTACCAGTGTGATTTTGGTACTTTTATGTTTTTGTTGTATGAATGTTTATATTTCTATATATCTTAGATTCTTAGTTATAATTGATTATAAACATTTTTCTGGTAAATATCACTAACATATCGAACTCATTGCTAGTATCAATTGTATTTTGTATTTGTTTATAAAAAAAATTGTTTAATTGGGAATATCTATAAAATACTATAAAAAGGCTAGATTGAGTATTAATTATATGTCATGTGTCAATGTAAAAGGCAAATACAAGTACATAACAAAGTGATCTCAGGTAACAAGTCTATAAAATATAGTAATAGTAATATATTGCCATAAATTTTCAGTAATCAGTAAATGGAAAAGTGAGACGCCTCACCTTCCCAACTCCCATATTCAAGCTCTTGAAATGCCCCCTTCATGGCCTTCAATTCCCAATTTGAAACGGTCATTTGTCTTCATTATCATATGATTAAATACCTCATTTAAATTTTCATTGTTAAGTATCCTTCAATTGCTCACCTAATCTCAGATGAGAAATTGAAATAATTTTTCAGCATATTTATTTTTTCTTTTTAATGTACTCTATTCTTTGTTTTTATGCAGATTGTTCGTGATTGGAAAAAAGATCCCCTTTGGTCTTTGTTTAGCCCTTTTCTGTTATTTAATATTGATGTTTGTTTTCCCTACTTTTCTACTTTCCTCCATTTGTTTTTTCGTTTGATTTTTTTAAACCTTTTTGTTTATAAAGTGTTTATTTGATTTGATTTTGAACTCTTTTCATTTTTAATTTTGTTTGTTATATTATCTTTTTGTCTTTCATATTTTGATAGATTGGTGTCAGCTGTCAAGAGATCAGCCACAAGTACAAGCTGAAGGTATTCATTTGAACAGAATTGGTTATTCTGTAAAGTCGTTTTTCGGATTTTCCATAGTTTGTGTAAGCTAAATATTACTCGTAGCTTAAGTTTCTATTTCATCTCTCATTTAGTTCTTCTTTTGATGTTTATAAGGTAAATATTTAGTTTACGGGTTAATGAGACGCCATTCGTATAGTTTTACATGATGTTGCATTAAGATGATTGAGTATATGGACTATTCATAACTAACGATACACAAAAATTTTATTTTACTTTTACTTCATGAATCGTTTCCGTTATTATTTAGATAGGATAATCTTTCTAATTGTATTACTTAAGTAAAAGTTTAATTTTTTTTAATTACTTTTATTTAATATGACAATCTTTTCTATTGTATGTAATGTATTGCTCCATATTTTCCGTTAGTGTGACTTTTTCGTTCATTTACATTCGGC
>JAIUZE010001746.1:0-34039 GCA_022085475.1 Heliosperma pusillum
CATGTAATGAATATGTTGATTTTTATGTCTAAGTTTATGTGGTAAAGACTCTGTTTCTAGCCGGTTTGACCAAACGGGTTTGGTCAAACTAAGATCTAGTCAGCCCCCGTTTTGACTGATGACCCGTCGCGGGACTCGGGTCGGGGATTTGTCTTCAAGTAAGGTTGTATTTAATTAATGAATTAGCCTTAGTAGATATGAGGTGATATGTTATTTGATTTTGATTTATATGCAATTAGTCACATGATAGGATGTTTTTCCTGTGACTGTTTAATTGTATGATATATGTCGTGTTGACTAAGTACCCATAGAGAATTATGAGTATATGGCGTCTTGCCCATTCTAATTCTAAATGAGTAGCTTGGACCATGACATTGATAGGCCGTACTATCTTTAACGAGCATATGGAGTTCACTGCTTGATAGCTTTTTTGTGTCTCGGCTTGGTGGGTTTATATCCAAGTCGGGGCATGGCTGCCTGATCCGTTTTGGGACTGGAGCCAGCTTAAGTACTAGCCATCTCTGCTTAGGGGGTCGCCTAGTAGAGTTTCTCATAGACGGTTATGTCATGGGACGGGGAATGGAATAGCTGTTGTCGCTAGGTCTGATCAGTCTAGGACTAGGATGTTTTCCTACCTTGTGGTATAGCCTCGAGTTCCAGAAGTCGACTATTGACTGGACTAAGAACTTATGCCTGTTTGTAGAAGTATTGGTCTTTCATGTTTGTATGATTCTATGAGTTCTAGAAGGTGAGAGGCAAGCCGGCTAGGATTGATAGAGTTTGGATTAACGGTTGTTAACTGATTCACATGATTACGTGTTGATTAGGGTTTGAGTGTATCACGGCCATGTTTCTGAGAGGAACCTCTGAGCTAGCATACCAGCTTCCCTACCTCGAGTTATAGTTTATTATCGGTTTCACATGATAGCTTTCACATGCTAGGTTATTTGTTAGTTATCTGTTTCATAACATGAAAAGCCTATCATATATGTTAAAGTTTTGTATTGTCCATATACATTGCTTTTATGTTATTCATGTTTTATTAAACTTGACATTTCGTGGCTGGGAGGACTCGGAGTTACTCCCCACTGACTGTGGCTTCCGTGTTTATATTTAATGCGGTCGAACAAGGTGGTGAATGCATATTTGGGGTACATTGACGAGCTAGCGAGCGAAGTATTTACCTTGGACCTATATTCGGTTCATAGTTTGTATATTATTATATACTCTTTTATTTCCGTATTTATACGGGAGATATGTCTCCCGTCTTGTATATTTCTTTTGTAGTATATTATTTCCGTTTGTAATGACCCTTTTTATTTTATGACACCTTCGTTATGTTTTATTATCTTTTATGTATTTAAATAATTTTTTTTCTTTCCGCAAATTTGAGGGTGTCACACATTAAGTCCTCCATTTCGGAGACAGACTGTACTACAGCCAGTAAGTATATGGAAATCATTAAGGAACGCTTTCAGACTACCGATAAAGCGGTAGCTGGAAGACTTATGTCTGAACTTACCACTGCTAAGTATAATGAGAATGTTACCACCATGCAGCAACATGTGCTGCATATGACGAATCTGGCAGCTAAGTTGGGAAAACTGGGCATGAAAGTTGAGGACCCGTTCCTTGCCCAGTTTATAATCAACTCACTGCCAGATAAGTTTGATGCTTTTCACCTTCATTACAACACCGTTAAAGAAATTTGGAGTGTTAATGAATTGACCAATAAACTGGTTCAGGAAGCAGCAAGAATCAAACAGAAAGATGAGGCTGATGCCTCAAGTAAGAATGGTGGTTTACCCCAGGCACATCATGTGCATCATGTAAGCGGGAAATCTAAAGGTAAGTTTGGAAACAGGAAGGGCATTAAGCCAAGCCCTTCTGATAAATCGTCTGCATCTGGCGTAAAGAAGGAAATTAAGAAGCAGGAAAGTTGCTTTTTCTGTAGAAAACCTGGGCACTTTCAGCAAGACTGCATAAAGCGTAAGAATTGGTTCGAAAAGAAGGGTAAGCCTTTGGCTTTAGTATGTTTCGAATCAAATTATGTTGAAGTTCCTTCTAACACTTGGTGGCTAGATACATGCTCTAATGTACACATTTCGAATTCCTTGCAGGGATTCCTTATGACAAGAACTATAAATCCAAATGAGGCCTCCTTATACATGGGGAATAAAGAAAAAGCCTCAGTAGAAGCCATTGGAAGATTTAGCTTGGAATTAAGCACTGGATTTAAGTTGATTTTGGAGGATACACTTTATGTTCCCTCCTTCGGACGCAATTTAATTTCAGTTTCTAAGTTAGATAATAGTGGTTTTAAATTATGTTTTGGACAAGGTTGTTTCAGTATGTATCGAGACAATATTTTTGTTGGTTCTGGGATTTTAGAAAACGGATTATATCGTATTTATTTAGACAAATTGTTTTCAGAATCTCTTTGTGTTTCTCATAATGTTTCTCTGCATAATAATGTTGGTTCGAAACGTGGAAGATCTAATGAAAGTTCCTCCTTCTTGTGGCATAAACGTTTGGCCCATATTTCAAGAGAAAGAATGAACATATTGGTTAAAAACAATATGTTACCTTGATAAGTGAATATTTGTATGATTTTAACCCCCACTTTAGCTCGGTTTTGTATGTCATTTGTGATTTGTTAAGCCATTTTATGAGCTAATATCGTCTTCTAGGCGAATTCCCGTGTTCTAACTTGTTTTGTAGGGAAAGTGACGTTTCTACGCCCTTTTTCTATTTTCCCGAGCATTTGCCTAGAACCCAACGATTCGAAGAAGAAAGCTTGACCATGTGTAAGGCATTTCAAGAAGGTTCACTAACTTAAGGGAGAGAAGAAGAAAAGACGGTTTCGTAGTTGTCGGAAGACCAATCAATTAGACGGGAAAATTCATCGCTTTACATCAAATCCAAGCAACAAACCCAATTGTATAAGTCAAGGGGGATGTTGTAGGTCAAGTCAAAGCGAAGGAAGATGAAGCGTTAGTCAAGAGTTTCCAGAAGACGACTTACCCGATCGGGTACGTGTGTACCCGATCGGGTATTTGTGCTGCTTCGTGCATTGCGGCTCCTTCATCCTATTTTTGACCTATGTATTTATTGCCCGACCTCTTCTCCACGAAACCCTAATACTATAAATAGATGCTCTAGCCTCACACACTCATATACACTCTCATACAATCTATCTTACATAATCTAGTCTTATATTTCCTTTTAGCTTTAGTCTTTCTAGTTTAGATTCTCTTCTTCTTTTGTCATTTGTTTCTAGTTTATTTCTGTCCATTTCCTTTCAAAACATTAGCATAGTTCAATAAGAATTTCAATCTTTGTATCTACTAGTTGGGTTCAAGAATTGTAATTCAAAGTACGGTATTTCTATGCGAGGGATTTCTATTATTGTTATCGCTTTCATCGTTGATCGTCACCTAGGTATTCCTAATTTATCCCTTGTTTATTGTTCTTTATTGCTTTCCATTTGATTGTCACTTTCTATTTCATTAGATTCGTTTTTATGTTGTTATAATCATAGTTTCATTTCTTAGATTGTCATAAAGCGTCGTTATTATCGCCACATAGAGAGTCTAAATTATTGTCAAAATCAACTAAATATGCTTATCTTAACTTTCATTGTTAATATCAACACAACCATGAGTGAGTAGTCACCTTTCTAGGGTGTAGGGTAGCCATGTTAGATTGATTAAAATATGATAATTGGATAAAGGAAATTTTGCTTTTAAAACATTGTGTCTATGCATGTTTGGACTTTAACGATAGTTGACGATTCTTGATCACAATCATTGACTAGTGTGGAATTCTTTTCCAAAGTAGATATACAGGAATTGAATAGACAAAGCGTGACATAGTGGATTAAGACCTAGTAAATCGCACTAAAAGCCTGCTAGACCATCTGATCCATGATTGTAATGAACACACCATTCTTACGAACGCTCAATGAATTATTTGCATATCTTAAATCCAATTTCATCAATATGTCAATCTACATGTGTGAACCTATTTCCCTAGATGCTTCCCATTATTGTTAATTTATTATTTGCTTTCATTTCAGTTTGTTTTGTTTTTATTTATGTTCTTTATTAGTTTAGACAGCACAAAATCCAAAACCCAGAAAATCATTAGATAAAACTCAATTGTGAGACAATTCACAATTCATAGGAAGCACCATCTCCCTGAGGATCGACCCCTACTTCCCTAATTACATTAATTTGTTATTAGCCTAGTCTGGGTAATTTATCTTTGCATCGGGCTTGCGACAGGCCTGATCATACCTTCTCTTGATTTTACGGATTTTGGGACGTGTGTGGAATGCATTAAAGGTAAGCAAACCAAACACACCAAGAAAGGGTCCACAAGAAGCACTGCATTATTAGAAATTATACATACAGACATTTGTGGTCCTTTTGATGTTCCCTCCATGAGCGGAGAGAAATATTTCATCACATTTATCGATGATTATTCACGTTATTGTTACCTTTACCTTTTGCATGAAAAATCTCAATCAGTAAACGCTTTAGAGGTTTACATTAAGGAGGTGGAAAGGCAATTGGGAAAGAAAGTGAAAATCATAAGGTCAGATAGAGGTGGTGAGTATTATGGCAAATATGATGAATCAGGACAACATCCTGGTCCCTTTGCAAAACTCCTTGAAAGTTTGGATATTGTCCCTCAGTACACAACTCCTGGTTCTCCATGGATGAATGGTGTAGCTGAGAGGCGTAATCGAACCCTATTAGAGGCTGTAAGGACAATGATGAGTATTACCAACTTACCCATGAAGTTGTGGATGCATGCCCTTATGACTGCTGTGTATGTTGGAAACCGAGTTCCCAGTAAGGCAGTTTCAAAGACACCATTTGAACTGTGGAAAGGGTGGAAACCGAGTCTTCAACATTTGCATGTATGGGGATGCCCAGCAGAGGCACGCATTTATAATCCACATGAAAGGAAACTCGATCAAAGAACCATTAGTGGGTTCTTTATCGGCTATCCAGAAAAGTCTAAAGGGTATAGGTTTTCCTGTCCTACACACAAAACAAGAATTGTGGAAACCGGAAATGCCAAATTCCTTGAGAATGGCGAAGTTAGTGGGAGTGATCAGGTAAGGGATGTCATAGTCAATGAAGTTAGGGTGGCAATTCCAGTTTCTTTGCCCCCAATTTCAATTGATGAAGTTCCACATAATGATAATGTTGACCCAGTCAATATTGTGGAACCTAACGTTAATGACCCTCCACTCCCGAATGATAACATTGCCACTGAAGTTGTTGATACAGCCAATGAAATAGTATTAAGAAGGTCCACAAGACCTAGAAAGCCAACTACTTCAGATGACTATGTATATCTACAACAATGTGAATTTGACATTAGTATTGATAATGATCCGGTTACGTTTTTACAAGTTATGAATTGTGATGATTCTGATAAATGGATTAATGCCATGAAAGATGAGATGGAGTCTATGGCTAAGAATGAGGTCTGGGAGTTGGTCAATTTACCGATAGGTCATAAGGTTGTCGGCTGCAAGTGGGTCTTTAAGACCAAACGCGACTCCTTGGGTAATATTGAACGACATAAAGCCAGACTGGTAGCTAAAGGCTTTAATCAGAAAGAAGGCATTGATTATAATGAAACCTTCTCTCCAGTTTCTAAGAAGGATTCATTACGGATCATTTTAGCTTTTGTAGCTCATTTTGATTTAGAGCTACATCAAATGGATGTGAAAATGGCATTCTTGAATGGGAGTTTGGAAGAAGAAGTCTACATGGCTCAGCCTGAAGGCTTCATTATTGATGGCAAAGAGGACAAAGTCGGTATATTAAAGAAGTCCATTTATGGACTTAAGCAAGCTTCTCGACAATGGTATATTAAGTTTCATAATACCATTACCTTTTTGGGTTTCAAGAAAACACTGTTGATCAGTGTATATACCTGAAGATCGGTGGGAGTAAGTTTGCATTTTTGGTCTTATATGTCGATGACATACTTATAGCAAGCAGTGATTTGGGACTATTACGTCAAACTAAAGATTTCCTATCAAGCAACTTTGAGATGAAAGATATGGGAGAGGCGTCCTATGTGATCGGGGTGGAAATATCTCGAGACAGATCACAAAGGACATTAGGGTTGTCTCAGAAAGCTTATATCAGTAAAGTTTTAGAAAGATTTAACATGGTAAAATGTAATCCCAATGATGTTCCTATTCAGAAAGGGGATAAGTTCAGCTTAAGTATGTGTCCTAAGACTGAGCTAGAACGAAATACCATGAAAAACTTTCCTTATGCATCTCGGGTTGGAAGCTTAATGTATGCGCAGGTCTGTACAAGACCTGACATAAGTTTTGCAGTAGGTATGTTGGGTCGATATCAGTCCAATCCTGGAATGGGTTATTGGATATGCTGACTCAGATTTTGGTGGATGCGTGGACTAAAGGAAAAGCACTTTTGGTTATGTGTTTGTTTTAGCTGGGGGAGCAATCTCCTGGAAAAGTGCTAAACAAACAATTATTGCCTTATCCACTATGGAGGTTGAATTTGTAGCGTGCTTTGAGGCTACCATTCAAGCTTTATGGTTGCGGAATTTTCTCTCAGGGCTTAGCATTATGAACTCTGTTGCAAGACCGTAGAGAATTTATTGTGATAATACCGCAGCTGTCTTCTTTTCGAAGAATGACAAGTATTCTAAAGGAATAAAGCACATGGAAATGAAATACTTGTCAGTTAAGGAGGAAGTTCGGAAAAACATTGTGTCAATTGAGCACATTATGACTAGTGCTAATATAGCAGATCCTTTAACTAAGGGATTACCTCCAAAGACATTTTGAAGCATGCTATTATGTGTCTGGAGGATAATCATTAAGGCTTTTCGTTTATGTTTGGATCATGCTAGTGCTTTGTAATGATGACACTTATGTTTTGATTAATCGACTTATGTTTTATTATGATGATGATTTCCGAACGTTTTTCTGTATCGTATTATTGTTATTGTATACATTGTTGTTGCACGATTAACAGAATCGGTCCTTTTCCTCAAGGACATTATTTGGGGATTATGTTTGCTCCTTGTACAGACTGATTATTCTAAGTGATTGGTCCGTAGTACATGGAAGGACCACTTCTCATTTATAGTAGTGTCTCCGCCATGACTCAACTAGTTGTTCAGGGATAATCAGGGTAATTAAGATAAACCCATTATGTGTTCATTTAACCGTCTACGCGCCTTATGTTATAATTAAACGTGACATTATGTTTTAATCAGTAATATGGTCCAAGTGGGAGAATGTAAGAATTATTATTTAATTCTCTATTGTGTGGACCTAATTACTGATATTAGTCGCCTTAATTAAATAATGGTTAAATATATTGTTTCGGGTTTTTAATAGGAGTCCTAGTTTAAGTGGATTACGGTTAATGTTTACAGGCCATTAACATACAGACCCACTTATTCTATTAAGCCCCTCCTGCCACCTCTCTATATAAGCACACCTGTTTGAGCTTTAACCTAATTCATTCATATTAGAAACACACATAAAGAAAGTGAATTAGAGAATAAGGAAGGCAGGAGAAGGCAAAACAATAAGGGTTTATTCTTTATCTTTCTCAAGTTATTTTGTTATCAGATCTGATGGCTGCACCACGTAAGTGTATCTCAGTAATTATCGCTTTAATCAAGATCCTATAATTTATGTTTACAAGCTTGACCTGTCGCAAGTCGTTAACTTGCGACGGGTCGTCCCGTCACAAATGAGAATTTGTGATACTTGAAATAGGGACGGGGGTAGCTTTACCAACTACAAAACTCAACAAGTTGCTGTACCTACTTGACTGAACCGACTGATGATCCAAAATGGACCTTTTTTCTTTCCTTATTTGTACGCATTCATTCACCAACCTTTTTGATAACTACATTTCCTGCCGCATGGACCTTCTACTTTGTTACGTATGTCCAACTTATGTACTTCTCACTCCCTCTCTCCCTAATTACTTTATTCTGTAGGGGAAAACAAAGTAAACCTAAATTATTGATCATGACGGAAGAAGTATGTGTTTCATATATGATCGAACCCGCTAACACTTACATCAACTCATAAAGACTTAACACCTAAAATCCTTGATTTTCTAAGAGATAAACCGTTCATTCTTAAAAGAAACGACAAGTACGGAGTTTTACTGCCTAGATGACCTATTTGGGTCTCATATTATTGTGTGAGAACAACTCATTTATATCTATAACTCGCTAAAATCCTTAAATAAATAAATATCCGTACTTTATTTGTATTAAATATTTCATACGAGTAGTAAGGTTATTGTAAGGATGACTTTAAATTTTATTCTTCATTAAAATTCTCCCATGTTTCCTTTTGTAAAAAGAAAAAATTTCCGAGCAACCATTTTCCTAAACATATTTTGTGTAAGATAGTTATATAAAGCTTTATCATACAAAAGCAAATTTTAGTAACCATTATTACCTACTAATAGGGTTATACATTACAACTACGGAGTATATATTAACATTAAACCAGCTTATACAAAACATACTCAATCGTAAATGTGTTGAAGGACGTCGATTGTTAGAACTTAAAGCATGTACCAAATGAAACAATAACTCTGTTAACCTTGCAAAACTTACTCAATCATTATTTGACCCGTCTTAATCTAAAATCTGAAACGAGAATTTGTGCAAAGGAAAAGCGGGTGTTGACCATTGTACCCGTTGTTGTGTTTCCTTAAACCCGTACTCCTTGGTTGCCTCTCTATAGTTGTTGCACGATACTAAAGAAACGAAGTAAGTAGGGTAAAAATAAGGGTTAAACTTAATTGCATTAACAATGGCGCTTCGAGTATTCGCTTCAAGAGCCGCCTCAAGGCTTGGAATCTCACTTTTGCCTCGTACTTTTGCTACTGGTATCAAATATCACTTCTTTTTACCCTCGTCTTCTTCTTCTTTTTGTCCTACTGTGTTGTCTGATCTTGACATTTATAGAATGATGTAAATTTTACTTTCATTTTCTAGATCTCATCTGGGTTATTGTCAAAATTCTTCATTTGATATTTAAACGTATGTAAATGAAATAATTTTTTCTTCATTTGTATCAAATATCACTTTTTTTTTGTCGTTAATCTTTTCATCTGATTAATGGGTTTTGGTTTGATTTGGTATTACGAGGCTGTTTTGTGTTCTTTCATTTCATTTCATTTTTTATTGTTATTGTATTTTTTGCTGTGGCATATTTAGGATTTATGATCAGAGAGTATTATTTCAGTTTTTAATTCATTTTATCATGATCCTTGATACATGAGTTAGATTGTGGCGAAATAAAGATGCGTCAATAATGCCACCTGTGCAGTACTTTATGTACGGGGTTCGTATTTGTCCTAAACAGTAGGTCTCATTTCAGACGCCCATTTTGCTCCAAGCACCGCTACTACGGCGAGTTAAGTAGCCAGGTGAAACGGTTTCATTAGGAAGCTTTGAAGGAAGACTTATGACTTTATTAAAACAGGGAATCATTTTGTCAATAAAGGGTATTTCTTTTTCACATGTAGGATCATCAATTGGAATACATTCATCAACCAACCTTCTTATGCCACAGTTTCATGTCTTTGTCTTTTTGGTACTTGTCCCGCTTGTGTGGGATAATGATTCGTGAGTTAAATGCTTCAGGCTCGTGTTTCTCTTTTGATTTTTGTGGTCCTGGCAATGAGTTTTTGAGTGACTTGTGCAGTTCTGTGTTGTGTTATTCGGAGACTTCACTTTGGTCATTTATTGTATGTTGGACACTTGGAAGTGTCGGATTGACAAGACACTTCGACACTTCACTTTAGACCAAAATATTGAAACTTCGCGGAAAATAATTGTTTCCAATACTCCCACACCGTGTTGTCTCCAATAAATGCAGCCGAGTCGGACTAACATAGCTTGCATGTCATTGTGTTCTCTTGGGAGCACATTCATGGTAGAGAGAAAGCCTTGCAGTGGGGGGAACGCATCCAGTTCTTTATCTGATTTAGTTTGTAAAGCTGCTGTTTATTTGTGGAAGCTAGAATAGCTTGTTTTTCCTTTAAATTGGGAAGAATAATGTAGGTCTAAATGGGCAGTAAGGATCCTCTGTCCCACTTTTGCTAACTTTGTTTGCTTAGCATGACTCGTGTTACTCACCTTAGTCACCCAGTAGCTAAGAGCAAAACATAATAAGCACGGAGTATAAATAAGGTCACAAGGAGTTTCGGCATTTTGTTCCCAGTGAATGTATAGGGTTCTCGTCTAACTCCATGGAACAATAAAAAAAATACGAGGAGAAAGAGCACTTGGAACTACAAGTGTCAGAGTGTCGGATATTGGCTAGTGTGGAAAAATTCATCTTTTGGCTTAAGATTAATGGTTCAAGTGCTGCGTCTATCAAAATGTGTCGACACATAGCCAAACTGAAGCATTGATGTATGATATAACTAGTGTCTTTTGTTTCTTGAATTTAAATTATTGTCCTACGCAAGTGTTTGAACCAAGATTTTGGGTCATTCATTCTTGTGTTACTTTATAGGGTAAGACCCTCTCGTCCTTTCGTTCTGTCGTGAATTTGTTGACTCTTTGCCATGTATCCTTTTACTACTTGTGAGTTGTGAGTTATGACCATCCTAAATTACTGCAGTTATTGGTGATTTGAAGTACACCGATTCTCATGAATGGGTCAAAGTGGAGGGCAACTCAGCTACTGTGGGCATAACCGATCACGCTCAAGATCATCTAGGTGATGTAGTGTATGTAGAGTTACCAGAGGAAGGAGCTACTGTTACCCAGGGTAACCCATTCGGTGCAGTTGAGAGTGTCAAGGCTACTAGTGATATTAATTCTCCTGTTTCCGGTAAAGTAGTTGAAGTTAATAAGAAACTCGAGGATTCTCCGGCATTGATCAATGGTCAACCTTACGGTCAGGGGTGGATCATGAAACTCGAAATAACCGATTCAGGTGAATTGAATGCGTTGATGGATTCTGAGAAGTACAGCAAGTTTTGTGAGGAAGAAGATGCAAAGCACTGAGCTTGTCTGCGTACTACATTTTTCAATGCTTCACTTTTCTTTAAGGTCTATTTTTTTTTTAGTAATGTTGGCATCACTTAATTGGAATTTTGATGACTATAATAACCTTGCTTTATGTTAAGAATGATGTTGCTTGCAAAGAAAATGGATGCAGTCAGTATGTTTCTCTTTTTTTGGTGACTGATTTCTGTTCTGGAATGAGAATTACGTTTTGCAGCACTAGCAAGCATTGACGGATCTATGTTATGGGAACGGGGCACCGGAAGTAGATACATTTTGTATATTGTCTAATTTTGTGCCTAAACAGTTTAGTATGCACATTTTCTGTATAATAATAATAATTTTTAATATCTACCGAAACCTTGGCTACTGAGCTTTCCGGTCTGTCAGGGTGCAATGAATAAAATCAAGAGGAAAAATGGGTAGAAATAGTAGAGTTTGAAAGTTGCATCAGACAAAATTCCAGGAAACCAGTAAAGAAGACAAACCATTCAATTTACTCTGAATGGAAGAAACCAAATCGCCAAATCATAGTGTACTAAATGACAGAAATTTTACACATCCAAATTCTTATGGCACCAAAAATTTGCAAATATAAGGTCCAAACATTTTCTAACTCACCTTCCATATTATCCTACTAATCAACTTCTTTGTGGCTCTCCTTCCATATTAATTTCTAACATCAAACACACCCACAAGGCCACAAGCCCTTCTTCAAACACAAATTGAGTGAAAGGAAGCTCCAACTCTCAAGAACCATGAGCAATGACACCCTTGACAAGCTAGTCATCTTCCTGGCCAAGAGGGATGGCATCGATAAGCTCGTCAAGACCTTCCAATACGTCTCCAAGCTAGTCCATTGGCACATTGAGGCTACCCGACCCGATTTAGCTCACCGTGCTAAGCAATGGGAGGTGGCATCCGGCCTGAGCCGAAAAGCTTTTCGCAGTGGTCGGTTTTTAACGGGACTCAACACCATCCGGAGAAGCCCTGGTCAGACTCGAGGGTTTCGGACGCTGGCTGTCCTTGGAAATGCAGGGGAAATGGTTTACTTTTTCTTTGACCACTTTTTGTGGTTATCAAGAGTTGGAGTTTTGGATGCAAAGCTGGCTAAGAAGATGAGCTTCATTTCGGCTTTTGGCGAGTCCGTTGGTTACGTCTTTTTTATAATATCAGACTTCATCGTCATGCGTGATGCGCTCAGAAAGGAGAGAATGCTGGTCAGGTCCTTGGCTTGTGGAGAGAGCAAAGAAGAGGATGTGAGGCTAAGTGTGGCCAAGATAAGGGAAGATAGGGTGATGAGGCTAATGGCTGTGGCAGCAAATGTGGCTGATTTAATTATTGCGGTAGCGGAAATCGAGCCCAACCCCTTTTGCTGCCATCCTATGACTCTCGGGATTAATGGGCTTGTCTCTGCATGGGCTGGTTGGTACAGGAATTGGCCTTGTTAGAACTTTCCTTGACTACTTTGTTCTTCTTTGGTTATATACTAAACATACATCATTATGTATATGAATGATCTCTATGGCTTTTGTATATGATGAATTTGAGAATTATCAAGTTAGCAGGGAAGAAAAGGAAGCAAAATGGTAGCATGTAACTAGATAGACTCTAAGACAATGTTACGGTCATAACGTATATCTATACAACATAACTTCAATGCCTCGAGAGCTCCCATAAATGAAGTAGAATGGGTTGGATGAAAGCAACCTTCGTCCGGCCTTACAAAAACAGGTTGCTTTTGGAGTATGGTTCATTATGCCATTGTTTCAAAACATGCTTTCAGAATTTTAATAAAATAATACCGTAAAACCTCTGTTCTATGCAATGCATAAGAGCCACCTAGAAACGTTCATATTTTACCAACATCTTAGGGAAAACGCTACCAAAAGTTTCTTAATCCCTACGGAAAACACTTCGTTTAAGAGCTCTCATTAAGCTAGACCCAACTATCCATAAGTTTATCTAAATTGCTCAAGATAGCAACGAAAGCACTCAAAGAAGTATAGTATAAGCAAGGTAAATTTAGTAATGTAAAGAAGAATAAAAGAGACCATTGCTTCATTTAGATACTTCAGTTTGATGCATAAATGAACGCTTTAGAACAAGGAACCAAAAGAAAAGAAGAGAAATAGTTCACTTGTGCTCCAAATTTAGGAAGAAAAATCTGCTTTATTTACAAACTCAGGTACCTTAGCAGGATAAACCTCTGTTATTTCTTCATTCCTCTCGTTTAGGTAAACAACATCTTGCATCTTAAGCTGATGATAATCAACAACCTCCCGTAAGAAGCGATTCTCTCGGGCATAGTCGGCATTCTCCTGATTTAATCGACCTTTCTCTGCCAACAGCGTTTCGAGTTGAAGACGTACCTGGAATACAAACTCCAATGTAAACAAAAATCGACAAGTAGTTTTACTTGGGCAAAAAAAAAACAGATTTATACAGCTGAATGTCTAAATATTATGGTCGACTGAATGAAATAAGAGTTTGGTAGCACACCAGTTCATCATCTTCGATGTTGTCCCCTTTTTCCATACCCTCACGAAGAATTCTGTTTTCTTCCTCAAGCTGAGCACAGCGCTCCTTGGCAAAAGCAAGATCGGATTTGACAGTTTTAAGCTCTCTTAAAAGCAGTTTTGTCTTGGCGGCCATAGCCATAGCAACCTGAGACACATCACAAGATGTCCATCATAAGTAGACATGTACAGGTACGGTGCTCACAGAAAATAAAGAAAATTATCTGTGTCAACAAAGGTTTGAATCGATGCTAAACGGAAAGTACCCGCCTGTGATATAGTGTAGATTTATAGCTAAAGTGAAGTTGCAACCACAAAAAAAGAAGTTTAAAAAAAACAGCAATTGAAGTATCATCCAATTAACCCTATAATAAGATAAGCAATACATATTGGCTTTGCCTCACATGTGAGACGGTTGTTACATACATGACTCATTGAGTGAGCAAGTAAAACGGTACTCAAAGTAGAAGTGACAAACTATGCTACTCATAACACATGTGCATGTTTTACGAAAACTACTCGTGTTTTTTTTTACTAAAGATGAATAGTCCAAGTGTCATACCAAGGTTAGAGTATTGAGTGTCGGTACGCAAAGACTAGGCATGAAAGTCTCACCTGTGAGTCTGACATGCAGAATAACTATACACAACCAGGGAAAATAGAAATTACGCGGTTGTGTGAAAACATCATTTTCAGTCAATTACTCAACTACTTGCATATTGTGTCATCAATGGTTCTGCGATAATCAAGAAAACACAAAATACACGAGATACCCCTATAAATGTCTGTGAAGAAAACAAGAGCATGTGATGAAAAGTAAATCATAAAAGGCCTTAAGAAAAATGTGAATCCTCCGATAAAAGTAAAACGGCAGTGGAAGACATATCCTGTACATGCCATGGATATCGATTGTATAACCTATCAGCCAGTGATCAAAAAGTTGCCACCTTACGTCTCGAGATGCCTGCAACTGGATGTCCATATCCGTTTGAGCAACTGATGATACTTGGATTCCACACGGCCCCCTTGGATGTTCAACATCAACTGGCTGCCTATTCAAATCAGGAGAAGCTTTTTTCTTGATATTTATCCTCCGACTCCGAGTTTCTTGTATAATGTCTGCAGTGCGATTCTCCACTTTATTTATTCCTTCCTGGACATCAGAACAACACACAAATAATGATCAATTATGAGTACCCGGTAACTGCTTCCATTTCAAATGGAGTCAAAGAATCACTGGTTTTAGATTACGATGAAATAAAGCAAAAGGTTCATCTAATTGGTTGCGCCTATTTAGTTGTGGAGCTAGAAATCATTCAATGCAATTCTCGAAGCAATTTCATTGTGTCATCCAGAAACAACCTATTTGTAATGTTAACATAGAGTAAGGCCGCATACATCCAATCTACTTACCCAGCCGTTTGCGCCCTAGAGGCATTAAAGTAACGCATTTCTGTTGTAGCAGTGGTCAATTATTGACCATTCTTGGAACTAACTCTAGCATGAAATGCAAAAAATAAGGGCTGCGCTAGGCTTTCTAATTCCTGAAAAATGTGTTGCTAAGAATTTGCTGGTTCCTTGTAAGGAGTTAATAAGCTTCATACAACCCCAATCACCTGCTCATGTCGAGCTCTTCAAACACCACAACATTTTCGTTAGAAATATCCTTGTGAACGAATTTTGTTAATTCCTCAAGCCCATACCCTTCTCTACAAGGCTTGTCAAAAAAAGGTGGTGATAATAGCTTAGTTATTATTTCAAGCCCATTTTGTGCACCTATGGAAAAAAACCACAACGACCCAGATGCGAGCTCTTACACAAAACTGCAAGCCCCAAAATTTGCCTTAACAAGCCCACATTTACGTAGCTAGCATCTGGGTCATTGTGATTTGTTTCACATCATATTTGTGGGGCAAGAAACATGTATGAATGACTGGAGTTTACTCAAGTACATCATCTAAATTGACAATCAGGAACTTCAGGATAAATGAATTCCTGCAACATCTCTAAATTGACAGGTAAAAAAATCAACGATTCAATGGCGATGAAGAAGGGATATTCACAATGGGTCAGAGGTTTTTTTTAATCATGTCTACTAAGACAAAATTTGAGGAAGAGCCACACAAAGAGTTGAAATATATTATGTAGTATGTACAAGCGTCTTCTTAACATTAGAAAGTGAAAATTAACAGCTACCTGTAAACAAAACATACCTCTAAGGCATTGCCAAGATAACTGATCGAGGAAGCAATAACACCAAATCCCTTCCGCAGTCCTGCTTTGTCTGGTTTCTTGTGGTTCCCAGAGGGTTGAAATTGAGTAAAATCCTGAAAACAGGAGACACACAGCGAGGCATCCTCCCTCCCATTACTACATAGCTACAAAGTTTAATACACACTAGTATTGCATAGTAAACTATTAATGTTTTTTTTTTTTTTCTGAAATGACTCTAGTTTTGCCACGAGCCTAATTATAAGACCTTTAGTTCATAAAATCACGAGGTAAAAAAATCAATGAGTAATCATCCAAGAAACTTGGTGTCTATTTTTACTTCCTAGTCACTCTTGAGAATTTCAAGGTATCCCGTTTCTTTTGTTTTTCGTGTATTTCATCATGTTTTCCGATAAGATGGGTGGTAGAACTGTAGTGAAAGAAAATATCGACTACATATGAAACGATAGTTTCTCAGTTCTCACCTGCTGTCCAAGACCAACATTATTTCCGTTAAGGGGAGTTGCTCTAGGGACCTCAACATATTCAGAGGGATCATCATCATCAAGGATAGCTTTCGCTTTCCTAGCCATCGTTCCCCAGAAGCCACTGTGTGTATCATTTGATTTCCCCATCTCTAGTTTATTGATATTTGCCTGTATCCACAAACAGGACTATGAATAAAGGACAAAGTACAACAGAGCTATTAAAGCCAACAATTCATACACACATTAAGAGCATAAAGCCACATACATAAAAATAACTTTGTTTCCTCTCGCTTACAGTAAAAGGAAGTAATTATATGAAGATATTTCTCATCACTTCCATAGTAGATTAGAATGATACTAAAATCACTAATGCGACATTTGGTGGTGAACCTGAAGTCCAACACTCCAACCATAAAAAGGTGAGGAAGAGATTAAGACAAACATTAACCAAATTTACGTGTCATCGGTCATCCTCCCCGTCACTAGAAGTCTAGAACGATCAAAAGACCAAAAACAATAAGATGGATCAAAGAAATATGATGTTGACACTTGACAACTCTGATAAAGTGCTACACATAATGTGCAACAGCAGCATTACCTCGATACTTGTGATATAAATAAATACATGACGTCCTCCTAAATAATCCCCATTTAGAAGCCTTTCTTTTACCTCTTTGTTTGTTTAATAGTCACATCTACTCTTCCTACTAGCCACTTCCCCATGCAGGCCTCTAGAATTTTAACAATTATCACTCCCCTCACAAAACACATAGCAATAGTGCTTATACAAAGCATCAAACCAAAGGAACAAAATGTGGAAAAACAGTTAAAGAACATATGATGTCTTCTCTAGAAATTCCACACACATATTCTCTTATCTTCATCGTCCTCTATGTCACTCCAACACTTCATAATACCAACACATTTGACACACGAACAGGAATATGCCACTTGAATACTTAGTTTTACACGTGTACTTCGTTTTATGAATGTTTTCCATAAGAGAGCCGAATTCGGCTTTTGGACACACGTGTGCCTCGCATACTTCTACCTATGTTTGATTTCCATATCCTCCTAGTCTTTACCAAATCATCTAAAATGCAATATATCTCATGTAAGTAAGCTACTTACCGGTCTTTTATCTTCTTGCACCGAGATTCACCACCCAAAAAGCTAGCTTCAAAAGCAACCCCCTCAAAAAAGGAAGACGAGGAAACCGAGTTGGTTGATTAATCTTCTCCTGAAGTCACCACATTATCTCAACAAATCCCTCAGAATTGACATCGGTGTACATATCGTAACAGACCAGCTACAAGAAAATGCCATATGCATACTCTTAGGGTGTGTTTGGATAGCAAAATGAAAGGAAAAGGAGGGAAAATAGAAGAGATCATTTTCCCTCCAAATCTTGCCTATGTTGGTGGGGAAATAATTTGGCTTGGAGGGATCCATTTTCCCTCCCCTCCAAATCCCTCCACATTCATTTTGCTAACCAAACAATGGATTTCTCATCCCTTCCTTTCCTTTCCCTCCAAATCTTTCTATCCAAACACACCCTTATAGCAACTCATAAGGGGTAAAGACTTTAACAATAGCATTTCCACGATTAAGATATTTCGTTTACAAGTGTTAGTGGAATAACCAACATAGGCATTTAAAATATACTACCTCCGTCCCAGTCATTTGTCCAACTATTCTACTTTAGGGGGGTCTCATTCATTCGTTTAACCTTCTATATTAGATCATACTATTCATTATTATTCACTTGCCATCCAATAACAATAACCACAAGTCTACAAATGGTCCATTCCTCTCCTATTAGTCTTAGTGCCAAAACCAAAAAAGTAAACAAATGAACTAAGAGGAATGATATATTCCTTCTCTTTGACTTTCAAAAGGGCACGATATATACTTCCTCCATTCAACTCCACTCTACCAAATTTTTTTTTCACATTTGCCAAGACGAGTTTTGCACAGTAAATATCGTTAGCTACGTGTTTGCAAAAATTATAAAAGTTATATATTAATAATGTACTCGTAAAGACGAATCAAACAAGATCACACATGAATATATTTGTTACTTATATATTGAGCGAAAATTGCAATTATATGATCGCTTGTGAATAGTGTACAAAAAAGAAAGTGGTAGAGTGGAATTGAATGGAGGAAGTATTAGTTTAATTGATGACTTGAGTTGTTTGGGGCTACCAAGAGAGAGGGGGGGTAGGTGGTTTAATTGATGACTTGAGTGGTTTAATATACCATGATTGATACAAAGCAAAGCAGCAAAAATCTAGTCATTTTAGAGAAGGGTTGAATTGAGTTGAACACAAGTTGAAAACTGGTGAATCACAATATGATAGAAGAGGAAAAGAACAAGTTGAGAAAGTAAAAAAAGTACCTTTAGAGCGTAAGAAATCAAATGAAGAAGATGGAGAGGTGGAGAATGGACTATGTCAATTATTCACCGCCGTCAATGGGTTTGGGAGTTTGGAGTTTTCTGTCGGTTGCCTCCAACTGCTTTACACTCCCGTGTCCCGTCTAATCTTCTCTTTACACTCTACTTCCTTCATACAACTCGACCCTACTTCCCACTTCCGACCCAAGACTATTGTACCTCAATAATACGAGTTTGTCCCCCTTAAAACGAGTTATTTTGATCTGAACCAATAAAATTGTAGAATTGTAGCCAATTTAAAACTAAATATGACTACATTTGAAAAATAAGCTACTATTAACGATAATAATAGCTGAATCATAGTGGTTACATTTGACAATAAAATAGGCACAATACCTCGTCTTAAGGTTCATACCAAAATAAATTCCGTCTAAAACAAGAGTTAATGCAATAACATTAGTAAAAGGAGTATTATGTAGTAAATAACTAGATTTCATGCCCGTGCGATGCACGGGTCTACGTTAATGTCATTTTCATAATTTTCCTATAACAATTAACTTGTAAAAATAAACTTTTCAAATTTTAAGACTATAATAAAATATACTTCGTAATGTTTAAGAAAATAATATTAATATATTGATTATTCAACTTCTATTTTAAACATATTTTACCAACCTTGTCAGGAATCAAATTATATTTGATCTATATGACTTGAAAAATGATCACCCTACCTTATGGTAATTGTCCGATATGTGGCAATTCTACTATTTATAGGTATTAGTATCTTCACCACACTTACACTATTTTTCAAGGTGAGATATATAACATACTAAGAACTACACTAAGTATGTACAAATAATATGAGATTTTATACTATAATGATAACATTTTTTTTACTACGAATCTTATAATTAGATTATTTTCATAATTAACACAAAATTTTAAGAGCTCTCGAAAACAATATTTGAGAGACTTAAACGATTTTGAATTGATATCTAATTCCAAGGTTTTATATAAAAGTTATAAGCACCACTTGAATATAATATAGGAAATGTATATTGAAATAAATAAAAGATTTTTCACTATATTTTTTTCTTATACACTCCTAAATTCATTTTTGATAATGTAGGTTTCACTAATGTGGATACAAACTTTTAAGAGCTCTCTAAGACAATATCTAAGAGACTCAAAAGATTTGAGTTGATATCTAAGTTCTAATGATGACTTCTATTTATAATTATACTATTTATACGTAGCATATTTAACTTGTATTATATTTCAATGTGGGACAAATAACTTATTAAGTAGCACCATCAAAATTATTACTTATATAATACTTTCCTAAATTTCCTAAATTAAGTTTGATGGTTTAAATTTCATTATTGTGGCGATAAAATACAAACTTTTAAGAGTTCATTAAGACAACACTTAAGAGACTAAAATGACTCCAATTTATAATCATATTTTTTATCACTCCACCTCATGATATTTTCCGACATAGGATAATTTTACAATTTACACTTAGTATATATATTTATCACAAATACATTATTTTTCAATGTGAGACTAATAACACATTAAGTAGTTTATCATCAAAATTATTATTATGATACTTTCAAATTAATTTTTAATAATGTAAATTTCACTATTGTGACGATTATAATACAAATTTTTAGAACTCTTCAACACAATACTTAAGAGACTTAAAAAATTGTGGGTTTATAGCTAAGTTCAAGGATGACTACTATTTATAATCATAGAATCACCATATGTTATAGTAAGTTTTTGATGTGGGACAATTTACTATTTATATGTAATATATTCATCATACATACATAATTCTTCAATGTGGGACTAATAAAAAACTAAATAGTACACCATCTTTTTCTATATTAGAATAATAAAAGAATATTTTAAAGGTCACTTATTATATTTTGAAAGTCATTTATTAACAATATAAAAAAGATGATCATATTTATGATCACTCCACCTTATGATAATTTTTCAATGTGGGACAATTTTACGGTTGAAACTTTATTTCCAAATATGATTCCTATTTGTAATCATAAGATCACCCACCTTATGATAATTTTCTGATGTGGGATAATTCTACTATTTATAAGTAATATATTCACCATACCTACATTATTTTTGAATGTGGGACAAATAATATTAAAAATAAAAATTACACCAAGTCTGTGCAAATAAATAGTATGAGTTTCTATACTTTCCAGGTTTTTTTTTTTACCACGAATGTAACTATATTATCTTCATAATTTTTGTTTTTTTAATAATACTTTTCTAAATTAATTTTTGATGATGTAAATTTAACAATTGTGGAGATAATAATACACAAACTTTTAAGAGATCTCTAAGACAATACGTAAGAGACTTAAAAGATTTCACTTTGATATATAAGGTCAAAGGATGATTCCCATATATACTTATAGGATCACCTACCTTATGTTAATTTTACGATGTGAGACAATTTTACTATTTATACATAGGGGTTGTTTTGTTGCCTTTTAAATTCATGGGAATTGGAAAATCATGGGAATTGGCTAAACGATGTCTTGTTTGGTTGCCCAATTCATGGGAAGTGGAACTTCAATTCCTACATAATGTAGGAAGTCACTTACCTAGGTCCCCCTAGGTAAGTGGGAGTTCCCACATGAATTGAAGTTCCCACATCCAACCAAACAACATTTATACAATTCACATGATTTTCAAGTTCATATGAATTTAATCTTGCCGGGAATTTCATCTTCCTATAGCGAACCAAACGACTCCATAGTGTATTCATCACATGTACAAACTTTTAAGAGATCTCTAAGACAATTTTTAAGAGATTAAAAACAAATTGGGTTAATAATACCTAAGGTTTATGGACGACACCTATTTATAATCATAGGATTAGCCACTTTATGTTATTTTTTCGATGTGGGATAATTCTACAATTTATGCGTAATATGTTTACCACATCTACATTATTTTTCAATATGAGAAAAATAATATATTAAGTAGTACACCATCTTTTTCTTTAAAATATATATTTCTATTATTTTTATTTTATATAATAATTAAAAAATTATCCACTTAATTTTTTATATCCAAAGTATTATTTATGAAACTTTCCTAAATTAATTTTTTTATGATGTAAATTTCACTATTGTAAAGGTAATAATAGAAACTTGTAAGAGATTTCTAAGACCATACTTAAGAGACTCAAAAGATTTTGGGTGGATACATAAGTTTCAATTATGACTCCTATTTATAATCATAGGATCACCATATCTTAAGGTAAATTTTCGATGTGGGACAATTCTACTTTTTATATGTAGTATATTCACCACACCTACGTTATTTTTCAATGTGGGACAAATAACATACTAAGCACTACATCATATTTTTCTATAAACTAATTATTTCTTGAATACTACTAAGCCATTATACTAATATTAGAATAATAAAAAATATTTTAAAAGTCATTTATTTAACTTTCATATACTTAGGTTATACTTATATGATCTTTTAAATGATATGGTAGTAAAAACTACAATTTATACTCTAATGAAAGCATATTTCGTTAAGAATTCAAATATATAAGTTTCGAAATGTTTTGCATTATAATTTTTTTGTCAGATTGATAATCAATTTTTTCTTACGTAAATAATAGTTGTGATATTAAAAATATTACATAGTATCTTTTTCGTAATAATAGTTGTGATATTAAAAATATTCCATAGTATCTTTTTCGTAATATAGGAAGATCTTAAAATATACTTTCCAAAAATTGAAAAAGATGATGTTGACCAATAGAATTGCTCGAAAAAAGCCTCTTTTATATATATATATATATATATTGATTATTATTCTTATATTTTTTTATCACTTCTTCCGATCATAACATTTACAATCTTTTTTTATTCCATCAATAACCTTCTTGTCACACTCTCATTTTCATTATTTACTAGTGTAAATCACGTGCTAAAGCACCGTTTTTTTAAATAGGGATATTAGTGAAATTGACGACAAAATTACGGGGATTTAATTCTATTTTAAATTTAATCATAAAATAATAAAATATACTATTAATAATGTTAAATGTAAGAGTTATAAAACAAAATTTTCGGCACTTTTAATAGTTAATGTTAATTACAAAAAAAATTAACTGGAATAATTCATATTATAGGTGGTATTCTCATATTAATCTCATTTTCATTTTAACACACAATAAACCTAACTTTAACCCAATTTATTTCAGACTAGACTTAGCCTATTTTTGACCTCTTGTTTCTGGTAAAAAAAATATGGGGCCCATTTGTTGTTAAATAAGTCTATATCTTCCATTCCCCTGCTCTTTCTTCCTTCGTTCTTCCTCCACCATTGAATTTCTGCATTCTCCTTCTTTCTCTTGTTTCTTCCCCTTAATTAAGTTATCACCTTTTAATTTCACAAAACCAAATCATCACCATTCATACTAAACCCTCACTTCCCTTTCTCTTCTGACTTGCTCCCCATAAATTCGACCCAAAAACCCGCTCCAATTTTGTCGAAAATACAACACAATAAAAGAAAAACCAAATTGAGATTATTTCTGAACATTAATTAACTTATTAACCCTAATTGAAAATTTCCCCTAATCAATTTAGGGTTAGGGTTTAGAAACAGACACCAAACGCTTATAGTTGAAGTTAGAGCTATGATGGAAATTGGTGATTATAGTGTTGATGTCGCCATTAATAAGAGATTACGGCTACAGTTTGCAACATGTTTTTGTAAAAAAAAAAATAGATTCTCTTTTGAAATAGTACTCCTTCATGTTTAAGTTTTAGAAAGGGGATTTTAGGGGAATTTTGAGATGTTTAAGCCTACGTTTTTCAAGAAGGATGGATTGATGACTTATTGTTTAGTGGGATTTGAGAGTTGTCCATCTTCTTGTTGTTGCTACAAAAATGGTGTTGTAGTTATAGTGTGTGTAGAAAGGGAAAGGAGTTTAGAAATTAAACAATGTTTAAAAAGGTGTGAATAAAAAACGAGGTATCAAGTTTGAGGAGAGGGAGAGTGTCACTATAGCCTATCTTTTGAAACAGTACTCCTTCATGTTCCTTATGTCTTCTATTATATGGAGGTTGATATAGAATAAAATATGAATTAAAGTAATTAAACGAGTTTAGAGATGCATCATCCGCATTTTGTGATTAAAACATCATCATCAATTACCCAAATAAATTTAGTGGAGGTCAGGTGGTGTATAGTTTTTGAAAATGGAGAAAAAAGAGGGGGCAGTGGTTGTAACACCCCAAAATACCAAGGAGTCTTACAAGACCTCCAAGTACTTCAGGATGCTACCATCTCGGTTACCCGAGGTAGTATATATCAAATGAAGCGATAAAGAAACAATACTTTATTAACTTAATGGTTTAAACTCAAATACATCGTCTCAAACTAGACGACGTACCGTCTAGACCAACAATCCAAATAATGAGGTATCCAAAAGAATATAGAATACTAATATCTAAGACTCCACTAGACACTGAAGCAGAAGCTAGGGGAGCAACCTCCTTTGACAATCCAGTTCAGGCAACAACCAACAAGCACAGTCATGTTCAGGCCAAGGCAGACCAAGTCCAAACAACAAAGTTTTCAGAAACAACCAAAGGCAACCATGTCCAAGCAACACACACCCCAGCCATAACACCTTCAGGAGTTCATGATCAAGCAACAACAGCACCAACACAAGCAATGCCAACCAGAGTAACAAGGTCCCAAGCCAGCAACAACCAGAAGGAACCCACAGATACCAGCAACAGTTCTAGACCAGATATCCTACAACAACTGTCCAAGCAAGGGCTCCAACTCTTTTTCCCATCAAGTTGAGACCCTTGGCTACCAAAAAGTTCAGGAGAAGTTTTCCAGATTATCCCTAGAAGTCCAAGAAAAACAGCCCACAAGTTGATGAGTCACTGTGAGAGCCAGGCAGGTTTCAAGACCAATGAATGAGCAAAGGCATTTTACTTTTTGTGTGACCCTCGGTAACAATTAATAAGGATGTTGGGAAAGTCGTAACAGTCCCTCTCAAGGTTCCATTTGAAGCAACAAATAGCCAAGACAAGCCCCTCAACAACCTGCACTTTATTGTCATTTCAGAAAAGGGACAAGGATGCTTTTTCAGTCACTTTTCTGAAGTTGTTTGCAGTCTGTTTAGCTCGTCTTATTAGTAGGCTTTTGTACCTGTTTTGTTTTTATTTCAAGGCTCATTTCAAGCCCTTAGATGTAGCTTTATGTTGTGTGGTAGAGATCCCAGGTAATGCTCTATATATAGAGCCTTTTGATGTAAACAAGAACTCAGAATGCTTGAATGAAAAAACCAGAGTTCTTACTCTTTCTTTGTTAACCTGTGCCAGTCTTGGTTAGCTCAAAACCCTCAACAAACTTGTGCTAGCCTTAGTTTGTTGGCCTAAGCTTGAGTCATTCATTTGTGCTAGTCTTAGTGAGTGAGTTTTGCTTAGGATTCACTGCATTTGAGACTGTCCGTGCTTGCCTTGACAGTGTTGAATACAGGGTTAATTATCTTGTTTTAGTTGTTTACTTGTTGTTCTCTAACTCCTGCAATAACCCCTAGTTTGGTGTATCAAATTGGTCATCAAAGCTTAGGTTTATTTCTACTGTGAGTTCATTTAACCAAACTACATTCAAAAACACAAAAATAGCCCAATGAGTGAAGAGAGATTGGCAGGAGTAGAAGCAAGGATGGAGTACCTGGCTGGGGTTGTAACCACCCTAACTAGAGCCCTGGATCAGGTAATAGGCAACCAGTTATTTGCTGGAGGAAGAGGCAGAGGTCGAGGGAGAGGCCTAGGTCCACCAGGAGGCAGGGTCAAACCACCTGAAGAGGAGGAACCTTCAGACTCAGATGAATCCACAAGGAGCAGAGCTTCAGGGCATGGCCTCACTGATAAACACCTCAAGGTAGACATTCCTGAGTTTTCTGGTAGCTTAAACCCTGATGATTTGTTAGAATGGCTTAGGGATATAGAGAGAGTCTTTAAATATAAAGGGTACAATGATGCTAAAGCCTTTAAAGTAGCTATTCTGAAACTGAAAGGGTATGCTTCCCTGTGGTATGAAACCATGAAGAGTCTAAGGGCTAGGGAGGGTAAGGAACCCATCAAATCTTGGTCTAAGTTGAAGAAAAAAATGTTGAACAAGTTTGTTGCTAAGGATTCTACCCAGGACTTGTTCATCAAGCTGTCTAAACTGAAACAAAATGAAAAGTCTGTTGAGTCATATCTGAGAGAGTTTGAGCAGCTTACCCTTCAATGTGACATTACTGAGAAACCTGAACAAAGGATTGCTAGATTCCTAGAAGGTCTAAACCCAGGCATTGCTAACAAGGTTAGAATGCAACCCCTATGGTCCTTTGAAGATGTGGTTAACCTATCCCTCAGGGTTGAGAAAATGGGGAAAGAAATAACCAAACCTTTCACCAAACCTGCTATGACTAAACCTTATGCTGGGGTCAGAATTGGGGAAGGTCCTAGGACTCCTGTAACTGTTAATAGGAACCCCTTGGACAAGGGTAAGGCACCTGTAGGACAACAACCTACCCTCACTCCTTCAGAAGAGAAGAGAAAATGTTATCAATGTCAAGGTTATGGCCACTTTAAGAGAGATTGTCCCTCAAGAAGAGCCTTGACTGCAATAGAAGTCATGGAGTGGGAGAAGGAAGGGCTCATTGAGTATGAGCAGGAGGAGGAAATAGGAAAGCAGGAAGAGGAAAGTGATGCCCCTTTGGTAGTAGCCCCATTAGACACTGGTCACAGTCTTGTTCTTTGGAGGGTTATGCATTCCCATCATCAACCTCTAGAGGAAGACCAGAGATCTTTAATTTTCAGGAGCAGGTGTACTATTCAAGGGAGGGTCTGCAATGTGATCATAGATGGAGGTAGCTGTACAAATGTAGCCTCAGTTATCATGGTTAACAAGCTTGGCTTGGAGACCACACCCCACCCAAATCCTTATAAACTCAGATGGTTGAACAAGGGTGCTGAAGTAAGGGTTGATCAACAATGCTTAGTATCTTTCTCTATTGGAGGTACCTACAAGGATGAGGTGACTTGTGATGTAGTGCCTATGGATGCATGCCATTTACTGCTAGGGAGACCATGAGAGTTTGATAAAGATGCCCTTCACAAAGGGAAGAGCAATGTATACACTTTCAGGCATGGGAGTCAGAGGATAGTCCTTACACCTTTGCCTCCCAACACCAGAGACTATGGTAGTCCTAGCACTAGTGGGTCCAAGGAGGTTCTTTTCCTCACAGAGGCAGCCATGCTCAGGGAAGTGGAACAAGAACAACCTGTGTATTTTCTCTTGTCCAAACAGGTTGAGGAACCAGTTGAGATTCCCCCTGAAGTAAAGGAGCTGATCAATGAGCATGAGGATGTATTTCCAGAGGAACTACCATCAGGACTTCCCCCTTTAAGGGGCATAGAACACCAGATAGACCTAATTCCAGGTGCCATGCTGCCTAACAGGCCAGCATACAGAAGTGACCCCAAGTCTACCCAAGAGTTGCAGAGGCAGGTAGAGGAGCTAATGTCCAAAGGATTTGTCAGGGAATCCTTGAGTCCTTGTGCAGTGTCTGCCCTCCTAGTCCCTAAGAAAGATGGCTCATGAAGGATGTGTAGACAGCAGGGCCATTAACAATATCACTGTCAAGTACAGATTCCCCATTCCAAGGCTGGATGACATGTTGGATGAATTAAGTGGAGCCAGGCTATTTTCCAAGATAGATCTTAGGCAGGGTTACCACCAGGTGAGAATCAGGGAGGGGGATGAATGGAAAACAGCATTTAAAACTAAGCATGGGCTTTATGAATGGCTGGTGATGCCATTTGGTCTCTCCAATGCTCCTAGCACATTCATGAGACTTATGACTGAAGTTCTGAGGCCTTTCATAGGCCATTTCATTGTGGTGTACTTTGATGATATCCTGGTCTATAGCAAGGGCAAGTCTGAACATCTGAACCATTTAAAGTTGTTGTTTCTGAAACTGAGGGAGCACAAACTCTTTGGGAAGATGAAGAAGTGTACTTTCATGACTGAGGAGGTCAAGTTCTTAGGGTATGTCATCTCTGCCAGAGGCATATCTGTAGATCAGGAGAAGATTGCAACCATCAAGTCTTGGCCTACTCCCAAGAACATCACTGAGGTTAGGGGCTTTCATGGCCTGACCTCCTTCTATAGAAGGTTTATACAGGGGTTCAGCACTATCATGGTGCCTGTAACAGAAGGGGTGAAGAAGGGTGAGTTCAAGTGGACTGAGCAGGCACAAGCAGCCTTTGAGCTCATCAAGAAGAAGCTGTGTGAGGCACCTATACTAGCTCTGCCTGACTTTGATCAGTTGTTCGAGGTGGAGTGTGATGCAAGTGGGGTAGGAATTGGAGCAGTGCTCATTCAAGGGAGGAATCCTGTGGCCTTTTTCAGTGAGAAACTCAATGGGGCTAAGTTCAATTACTCCACATATGACAAGGAGTTTTATGCCTTGGTGAGAGCCCTCATGTATTGGAGCCACTATCTCAAACCCAAGCCTTTTGTACTTCACTCTGACCATGAGGCCGTGAAATACATAAATGGCCAACACAAGCTCAGTGCCAGACATGCCAAGTGGGTGGAGTACCTCCAATGCTTCAATCTCTCAAGCAATTACAAGGAAGGAAAGTCAAATGTGGTGGCAGAAGCCCTATCTAGGAGACATTCTATGCTGGTGACAATCCAACAAAGGGTGCTAGGCTTTGAGTTTATGAAAGAGCTTTATCAGGATGACCCTGATTTCATGGAGGATTGGTTGTCCTTGCAGAGCAGTCCCAGTACAAAAGAATCCAAGTTTATGCTGCAGGAAGGTTATATGTTTAAGGGGAACAAACTGTGTGTCCCTAGAGGCTCATATAGGGATCTGTTGGTGAAGGAAGTCCACTCTAATGGGCTAGCAGGACATTTTGAGGGTGCAGAAGACCTTGGACATCCTGCAAGATCAATTTTACTGGCCTAGGATGGAAGGGGATGTTCAGGCTCTCCTTAGGAGGTGTTCCACCTGCCAAAAGGCAAAGAGTTCCTTCCAAACAGGACCTTACACACCACTACATGTACTTGACAAACCTTGGGAAGACATCATCATGGATTTCATTGTTGCTCTACCCAGGACTCCTAGGGGAAAGGATTCCATCATGGTTGTGGTTGACAGATTCATCAAAATGGCTCACTTTGTGCCATGTAAGAAGACTGAGGATCCATCAGGAGTTGCTGAGCTTTACTTCAAGGAGGTGGTCAGACTACATGGGGTGCCTAGATCAATTGTTTCAGACAGGGATACAAAGTTTATGAGTTACTTCTGGAAGACCTTGTGGAAGCTTCTAAACACTAGACTACTCTTCAGCACATCCCACCATCCCCAAACAGATGGACAAACAGAAATCACCAACAAAACCCTGGGAAGAATACTCAGGTGCATTGTGAAGAAGTCACTAGGGGATTTGGATCTCAAGCTGGCCCAGGCAGAATTTGCCTTCAACAGAGCCCCTTCATCAAGCACTGGCCACAACCCCTTTGAAGTGGTCTATGGCAGCAACCCACTCATGCCCATAGAGTTATCCAATGTGCCTAAAGAAATACTGAACTATGATGCAAAGAAGAGGGTGGAACAAATGCTCAGGCTGCATGAGCAGGTTAAAAGGAACATAGAGAAGGCTAATTTGCAATACAAAATCAAAGCCAAGGTGCCAAGAGGAAAGAAGGAGTTTCAGGCAGGTGACCTGGTGTGGTTACACCTCAGGAAAGAAAGGTTCCCAAGAAAAAGAAAGAACAAACTCATGCCTAGAGCAGAAGGACCCTTTGAAATCATAGAGAAGGTGGGAGCCAATGCTTACAAGGTAGATTTGCCAGGAGAGTATGGAGTTCATGGTACATTTAACATAGAAGACCTTAGCCTCTACTATGACAGTGAAGAGGAGAACCCTGAGGATTTGATGCTCAAATCCTTCCAACCAGGGGAGGATGAAGCAGGAGCTAGGGGAGCAACCTCCTTTGACAATCCAGTTCAAGCAACAACCAACAAGCACAGTCATGTTCAGGCCAAGGCAGACCAAGTCCAAACAACAGAGTTTTCAGAAACAACCAAAGGCAACCATGTCCAAGCAACACACACCCCAGCCATAACACCTTCAGGAGTTCATGATCAAGCAACAACAGCACCAACACAAGCAATGCCAACCAGAGTAACAAGGTCCCAAGCCAGCAACAACCAGAAGGAACCCACAGATACCAGCAGCAGTTCTAGACCAGATATCCTACAACAACTGTCCAAGCAAGGGCTCCAACTCCTTTTCCCATCAAGTTGAGACCCTTGGCTACCAAAAAGTCCAGGAGACGTTTTCCATATTATCCCTAGAAGTCCAAGAAAAACAGCCCACAAGTTGATGAGTCACTGTGAGAGCCAGGTAGGTTTCAAGACCAATGAATGAGCAAAGGCATTTTACTTTTTGTGTGACCCTCAGTAGCAATTAATAAGGATGTTGGGAAGGTCGTAGCAGTCCCTCTTAAGGTTCTATTTGAAGCAACAAACAGCCAAGACAAGCCCCTCAACAACCTGCACTGCATTGCCATTTCAGGAAAGGGACAAGGATGCCTTTTCAGTCACTTTTCTGAAGTTGTTTGCAGTCTGTTTAGCTCGTCTTATTAGTAGACTTTTGTATATGTTTTGTTGTTATTTCAAGGCTCATTTCAATCCCTTAGATGTAGCTTTATGATGTGTGGTAGAGATCCCATGTAATGCTCTATATATAGAGCCTTTTGATGTAAACAAGAACTCAGAATGCTTGAATGAAAAAACCAGAGTTCTTACTCTTTCTTTGTTAACCTGTGCCAGTCTTGGTTAGCTCAAAACCCTAAAAAAACTTGTGCTAGCCTTAGTTTGTTGGCCTAAGCTTGAGTCATTCACTTGTGCTAGTCTTAGTGAGTGAGTTTTGCTTAGGATTCACTGCATTTGAGACTGTCTGTGCTTGCCTTGACAGTGTTGAATACAGGGTTAATTACCTTGTTTTAGTTGTTTACTTGTTGTTCTCTAATTCCTGCAACAACCCCTAGTTTGGTGTATCAAACACCGCAAAAGCTATGACTCGATAAAGGTGATCCCCATCAACATCCCAGCGCAGCTCATCTAGTTACTTATTGATCACCTGCTCACCTTTCCCCAATGGATCACATCAGTTTTGTAAAACAATAACGGGATCAGTAACAGAATATACCTACCAATGTACAAGACAAGCACAAGGGAAAGAGAAACCGGAGGACCACTACAGCGGTTACCTCAGTAGACTCAGGTTACCATCCATGCTCTACAAAAACCACTAATTTACCCTAGACTGCAGCCATAGGCGTCGAACTTCCATCTCACCGTAGTGAGAAAACCCGGAACATTAATGTGCACATCCTCCTCGTAGCGGGAGAACTACGAGAGGTGAACTTGGGGTGTGAAACCGTCTCCCGACGGAGTCACCAACATAGTACCCATATTAAGAACCCAAACTCCAATCCCGAATTCCATCATCATTATCAATCAAATAATCATAAGCAACACATCTTATGACATTAATTAGCATAAACAGTTCTGAGTAGAGAAAACCCTACCTTATCAGCAAATTCCGCACAAAGACAAGCAAGGATCAGAATTCTTCTTCTACAAAGTCCTCTCCTAATCATACAATAATCATACAATCAATACTAATCATATTTCCCTTTTCCCCAAATCAATTAGGGTTACAATTATTCAAACCAAATCATATAACAAGAATACTAACCGACGCAATCAACACGGCAATGCGAATTAATCCGGCACAGAATGATTATGGTTGCTCTTGAGAGGATTGAGAGAGTTTTGAGAGAGTTTTGAGAGAATAAGGTTTTGGATTATGAAACGTAAAACTATAATTTCTGATTTAATTTCTTATTAAAACCCTTAATCAAACCGTCCACGAAATATCCTCAAACTGGTGCACTCGATCGAGTACGACTTACTCGGTCGAGTGTTTATCACACTCGGCCGAGTACACTAAGAACAGAATACCGCTCAAATGACAGACCAACTTACTCGGTCGAGTTCAATCTACTCGCCCGAGTACCCAGTCTACTTGGTCGAGTAAGCTTTACTCGGCCGAGTCCCAAGTACTCAGAAATATGGAGTATTACAGTATTCCCTCCTTAAGAACGAACTTCTTCCTTGAAGTTCACACTCATACTCCTACCACACAAACACCCCTACCAACAACCAACATAAGACACAACCAACAACACATAACATATATCATTTAACCAACTAACAACACACATACTACAACATGTGTCATACTACCCATCATAAGACACTAAATACTAACATTAAGCACAAACTATCAAAATGGAACTATCTCATGTCCCCCTTAAGAACAAGGTTACGCCCTCGTAACCGAACAAACCTCCTCAAACAGATGCGGGTATTTCTCCCTCATTGCAACTTCAGGCGTCCAAGTTGCTTCTTCCACGTTATGGTTAGACCATAACACGTTCAGTAGCGTCGTCTCCTCATTCCTGGTCTTGCGCACCTTCCGGTCTAAGATCTCCTTTGGCACCTCAACATAGGTGAGTGCCTCGTCAAGCTCAATGGTGTCAGCCTCAAGCACATGAGACGGATCACTCACATAATTTCCAGCTGTGACACATGAAACACATTATGGACCCGGTCACGAGTAGGTGGTAAGGCCAAACGATAAGCCACCTCTTTAACCCGATCCAAAATCTCATAGGGACCTATGAACTTCTGGCTCAACTTGCTCCTTTTACCAAATCTCATTACCCCACGCATATGTGACACCTTCAAAAGGACTTTGTCACCCACCTGGAACTAAATATCCCAAGGATGAAGATCTGCATAGTTCTTCTGCCGATCATGTGCTGCTTTCATCTTCTGGCGAATTAGCTTCACTTGTTCGATCATGTCTTGAACCATCTGGAGTCAAAGAATTACTGCCTCAGTGTTGGAGTAAGTGTCCTCCATAATAGTGCATTTATATAATAAATCTCATTTGGAATATACGTGGCATGATTAGTATATTTTGATACTCCACGTCAGTTGATTAACGTAAATCGGTAACGCTTGGCTGACTAGAGTTTGACGTTATTGTCGTATGACGGCGGTAATCAACTGATCCCTTTAGGTCACACCTATAGGATGAGACCCAAATAGAATACTAATTATTTGTATACGATACAGTTTAATTAGAGCATTACATATATTTGATATGTACGTTTAGTTACGAGAGTTATTTATTGGAAATTGAGTTGGGACCTCATTCCACTTAAGTTTATTAGTCAATTATACGATAACTGACTGAATAAATTTTACGTCTTATTTTAATACGATTAAAAAAGATTTAGTTTAATGATTAATCGTTAATTCATTAAATTAGTTGAGGTTATGCATATATTTTGAGGTAGAGGTAATTAGTTAATTATATTTACAAAGAGTTGTAAAATAAATTAACTGGACATTGTGAAACCCATTATATATTGATATAATGGTTAAATATTACTTAAAATTTGAGTGTATATTGATTATTAATTTGAGTCATATAATTGTTATATGATCAAATTAACACTTAATTATACAAGATAATTAAGCATATGATTAATAAGTATTTGTGGGACAAATATCAAAAATCAAAATGGTCCATAATGGACATATGTGCACCGGTTTGTGCATGTGCAAAGGGCATGATTATTGTTCTATTTTATGTCCACAATTCTTTGTGCCTTGCCCAGATCTTTCATCTGGAAATGGTTCTTTAACCAAACTTTTACCGAAGTTAAGAGAGGTATGTCATTCCCGATCAAGAGTATGTCATCGACATACAATATTAGGAAGACAATCTTGCTCCCACTCGACTTGATATATAAGCATGGTCGAAACGATGATTACAACTCCGAGAAGCCTGCTTAAGTCCATAGATGGAACGCTTAAGCTTGCATACCTTCTTAGGATTTTTAGGATAAATGAAACCTTCGGGTTGTACCATGTACAACTCCTCCTCCAAATAACCGTTTAAGAAGGCGGTTTTCACGTCCATCTGCCAAATTTCATAGTCATGAAAAGCGGCAATCACTAAGATTATCCGAATGGAACGCAGCATGACTACGGGTGCAAAAATTTCATCATAATGCAATCCGTGCACTTGAGTGAAAACTTTTGCCACTAGTCGTGCCTTATAGGTGTCTGGTTGTCCCCCTACGGAATGCTTTATCTTGTAAAGCCATTTGCACTGAAG